>PVKU01004640.1:0-141931 GCA_004027475.1 Anoura caudifer | reverse complement strand
AGTGAGGGGTGGAGCCTCAGGTGTTCCCCAGGGTGGGACAGTCCAGTCGCTGGGTAGTGACGGGCTTCCCCTTTGCCTGGATTATCCGCACGTGAATGTGGGACCACCCGGTCAGCCAGCTGCCTTGTGCGGCCTCACTGGTTCTGCACAGTTGCCACCCCGTGCCCGGGGTCTGCTAGTCGCCGCCTGTGCACCTGGGCGCTGCCAGCCGCTGCTGCCTGCGTGCCCGGTCCACACCTCTGCTTTTTCCTGCTACGACTCCGCCCCTCTTACCGGTCTGTATGAATCGTTGTTGGACTTCCAAACAGTTTGATTTTCTGAGTTCTGGTTGTTTTCTTGTTTCTAAATCTTTGTTGTCCTTAATTTTGGTTGTGCGAGGAGGCACAGTGTGTCTGCCTATGCCTCCATCTTGGCCGGAAGTTGAAAGGTATTTCTTACGCATTGCAAATTTTTTAAATTTCTAATTGCAAAAAAAAAAAATTGACAGCAATTCTCTAAAGTTTAAATGGTGGGAGACAAGGTGAAAATATATCACCAAAAACAGCACAAAAATATTTTAAAAACCAACACCAAAAAAGGCTCTAATTTGTTAACTTGATAATAATTTTCAGTGAGGAATTTCCCCAACTCTGTCTCTCTCACAAATGGGTAGTAGCAACACTGTGCTCTAGAAAACTGTCCCTTCTCAGGGCACCAAGTTCATTTATTTTCATGAAAACATTTTTTTTTTTTTGTTCCATACATTGTTGCTGATGTTTTATTTTTACCACTTTTCTGTCAGGGAAGTTTGGCATACTTAGCACCTTTTTCAAATGACTAAAGAATATAAAAGTCCTTTCTTACTGATATTTTTAAAAGATACTCTAGATTCACATAAGTAGGCTTTCCAATCTAAGATGGAGATTAAACAAGTCAGGTGACTTATTATGAAAACTAATATAAAACTATAGTCATTAAAACAATGTTAGACAAAAGAGAAAAATTGAGTCCAGATTGAGTCCAGAACAACTGACAGAAGTATGTTTTCTTGATTTGTGAGGAGTACACCAGCTCACTCGGGGCGGGGGGGAGGGGGGCAAGACGGTCTGAATAGTAAATCCAGTTTGCACTGTTGGAACCCTGCAGGAGGGAAATGAATCTTGATACCTAAGTGACATAAAAAGCAGTTCTGGAGGGAATATAGACATAAATGTGAAAGTAAAAAAAAAAATAAACTTTAGAAAAATAACATTAAAGGACATCTTATTCTTGGCATAGACAGAGATTTTCTAACATCACAAAAAGCTCTAAACATAAAAAAGATAAGTAATAAATTTATCTTTATTAAACTTAAGAACTTGTTTATCAAAAGATACCTTTAAGATAGTGAAAAATCAAGCCACAAAGTGAGAAAAATTTTTTCATTTTATATGCCCAGTGCTAATTCATATTCGTAATATATAAAAAATTATACAAAGCAATGAGATAAACAACACAAACACAGAATGGAATAGCTACTTCAAAAAAGAAGATACCCATACGTATAGTCAAACTGCATACTTTCCGCAAAAGTGACTAGATAATTGAACAGGGAAAGGATGACCATTTTAGTGGAAGCACTAAAGCAAGTGAATATTTACATGCAAAAAATCTCAGTTTTTACCCTGTGTGTGGGTATATACATATACACACAAGGCATATATATAAAGAAAATTAATCTGAAATGGATACCAGATTTAAAAGCTAAACCAAAATTTTCTAGTAAAACATAGGAAAAAAATCTTTATAATCCTGTAATAGGCAAATGGCTTAGATAAAGCTCAAAAAGCATAAAAAATTATAAAATGGGCTTCATAAAAATTTAAAACTTCTGTTCTACAAAAAGTAGTTATAAAAATGAAGAAAAAAACCCACAAAATGACAGAAAGTATTCACAAAACACATATCTGTATCCAGTATATTTAAGTAACTACATATGCCAATTATAAGAAAAAAATGTCAAGAAGATATATGGGTGTCAGTTAAGCACATGTGCAACCCTGTAAACTTTAGGGAAATGCACATGGAATAAGATGCCATTACAAATCTAGAGTACTGGCAGGGATACACCCAGGGAAAATCAACATGGAAAACATTGGCCAGTATCACTCCTAAGACATACACGTAGATTAGACAGATTTGTACATCACAGACATGTACAAGAATTTTTGTACTAGCACTAGTTTAATAGTCCAAAACTTCAAACAGACTAAAAGTCTACAACAGTACTACAGATAAATAAATGCTGTTATATTCATAGATGGAACATGCCATAGTAATATAAAGTTCTGCTGATACATTCAATAACATAGATAAAGCTTGGGGATACAATATTGAGTAAAAGACCAGACACAAAAATATACAAATGTGTCTGTCCTCTTGTCAAATGTGCCAAATGTGTAACGCTCGTTTAAAGTTCAAAACAGACAAAAAGAATGCATGGAGCTAGAAGTCAGCACAGCTGTTAACTTTGGAAGTGGGTTGTTAATTAGGAGTCTTCTGGGATGTTAATGATGTTATTTATTTTGATCTGGTTGCTGTCTATGTGGGTGCGTTAATTTATAAAAATGTATCAGTCTGCCCACTTATGAGCTTTGCAGTAGTTCTCATATGTTATAATTCAATTTAAGAGATTATTTAAAAAATAATAATTAGCAAAATAATTAGCAAAAATAAATAATTACCAAAATTAGAAGTATAAATCACATATTTTTATTTTTTCCTCTCATTAGAGGGTGATAACTTCAGTCTTTACATTATATATCCATAGCTATGAACAAAAGTATATAACATTGAGCTAACTTTCACCTGGAATTTAATTTATACCATAGCATTTCTCTGTTTTTTTTTTTATTCTAATAAAGAATAACCTAATGACTCATAGAGAACTCTGTTTTTTTCTCCTCATGTCCTTATGACTTATGTTGAAATATATTTCCAAAAGGTATATAATTCTTAATTAATTATTTTACTTGAACAAGTTTCAAATAATCTTGGGCTCTAGATGGTCATTTTTTCATAAACAAACATTGTTACTGAAAAAAGCTACTTTATAAAGTAAGTTATTGTCATAAACTATTATGTATATTTATATGACCAAATTTTTCTGACCATCTACTAATCTAAGAATTAAAATTTCAACCTTGAACTGGTTTGATTCTTAGGGGAAAAAAATAAAACCTTCCAAAAATCAAACTACTATTGATTTAGTTATTTGTAACTTGTTATTATTTTCAAAATTGCCAAATAAAACAACCATAACCCAATTTATTGTGAGTTAGGACACCTGAGATCTAACTTGGTCTTTGTTATTGAGTGAACTTGGATGAGCCTTTAAGCCTTGTGCATTACTTAACTCATTTGAAAAAAAAATAATGCCAAATTTTATGATCTGCAAGGTATTCCTTAGCTTCCGTATATGTTGTTACAGATAGGTCAAGTTAGTTAAATAGCAAAACTAATTTGACTATAACTACACTACCTAGGACAATTCTCATGTATGAAACACTCATTTTCATGATGAAAAGATAAATTTCCCCCAAAACGTATCAAAGCAAGAAATCAAGACAGGTATTATGCCAGAGAGTAAAACTTTGTATAATTATAAATTTTGAATCTGTAGTACAATAACTTGTTATTTTAGAAATGGGCCCTGGCTATGAGGGTCAGTTGTTTGGAGCACCGACTTACGCACCAAAAAGGTTGGGTTTTCGATCCCTGGTCAAACATAAAGAAGGCAACTGATTGATATTTCTCTCTTACATAGATCTTTCTCTCTCTCTCTCCCTCTTCCTTCCCACACATTCCCCTTCCTCTCTCTGTAAAATCAGTGAATATATCTGATACAGGGTGCAGCCGGGGGGGGGGGGCGTGCAAAAATAGGGATTTGTAATGGGGCCCAGAACTCAGGGTGTCCAGGGAATATTAGAGGGACATATAAGATGTCCTCACCCCTTCCCCCACAGGTATGAGTTGGGGGAAGGGACACATGGAGCAGGGACATGCAGAGCTGCTAATCCATGGCATGGTCATTTAACATATTTATAGCCTTTGGCTGGTGGCTTAGATGTGTTAAATAACTGTGGCCATGCTCTGAGCCAAGGGGATGGAAAAGACTCCCACCAAGATGTGACTGGGGGAGAACCCCAAGTTACAGAGTCTGTGTGGGAGCTTGGAGAAGATTGGCTCTGGAACAGGGGGATACACTTGCCCAGACTCATGATGGCATCCCCAAAATACTTGGAATATACGGGAATGCTGGCAGGTGTAACTGATTGTAGGAGGAGTCAGAAGTGGGGGTACAGAGGAGGATTGGCCCGGGAATTTAAACTGAGATGTGGCAGCCATTGAGAGAGATTCCACGTGGATTCACCAGAGTGCAGACCCCCGCAGCTTTGGTGAAGAGGGAGAGCCACGTGTCTTTGGCAGAGTGGAGACCCTTTCCCAGCTTTGCCAGGGAGAGCCATGAGGTTTTGCCAGAGTGGGGAACCCTTCCCTGCAGCTCTGGTAGAAGAGGACCATGCAGCTTTAGGGTGCTCCCTTTGGCTGTGTGGCCTGGGAAGCAAGAGATATTTTGCATGGAAGAAGGGGGAAAGGACTCTTGCCAGTAGTCCATGAGAAGGTGCCACATGGCTTTGGATTAATTAGAGATCCTGCCTGGACAACAATACAGCTGATGGTGTCAGGGGCCTGGATCTCAGACGTTTGCTTCTTTTCCTGAGTTATGGTACCCTGAATTAGCATAGAGGGAGATAGGAAGCACTGTGGGCATCTGTGGGTATCCTAAAGGACTTTGATATTTTAATGAAGATGTTAAGTCACTACTTTAACGCTGTATAGCAATAAATAAACATTTCCTTTCCTTTTCACAAATCTCTGGCTTTGAAAGACATCTTTCCATAAGGCCGTGTACATAACAAAACTTGGCCCCTGTGGCCTCTGTGTTCTGTAACATATCTTTGGGTGAGGATTTTTTTTAAATGGGCATGACTTTCAATTTTAAACAGCAGCCAACCACACACCTAAGCACTCATCCTGAAATATTTGAATTCAAAGCTTAATTCAATATAAATATTTTCAAATACAAATTAGGAAACTCTTTCTATTTTACTCCAATGCAGCACAAATATTATATGGACTATATCTATAAAATAAACATTAAGAAAGATGGGTACCAGGTACAGGTGCTAAGTTTACAAGAGGTAGATTTGTGGTGGTTAATTTTACATATAAACTTTACTGGCCTCAGGGTTGCAAATAGCAAATAAAATATCACTTCTGGGTGTTGCTGTAAAGATGTTTCTGGAAGAATTAGCATCTAAATGAGTGACTTGAATAAAGCCATCTCCACTGTGCATAGGTATCATGCAATCTTCAGTGCCTAAAAGGAAAAAAAAGCCGAGAAAAGGGCAAATATTCTCTCTCTCTCTCTCTCTCTCAGCTGAGACATTTATCTTCTTCTGATCTCTGGTATCTGTTCTTCCTCTCAGACTTCCTCTCAATCAGGATTTACACTACCAGGCTTCTGTCCTATTGGTTCTGTTTCTTTGGAGAAGCCTGACTAATACAGCCTTACATTCCATGTTTTATTCCTTTTTACCTTAATGTTTTATGTTACTTTACTATATTAATATTACAGCTCCTATCATTTCATCATAGTTGATTGTTTACATGCCTCTCTCCACAGTTGAACTGTGAATCCTCTGGAACTTAATTTTGCTCATTTTTATCAGTACCACCACAGTGTCAACCATTTGGAAGACTAACTGTCTGTGGAGGAGAAATTTTCAGTTTTATCACTTCCTAGTCCTCTGACTTCTGGTTCAGGTCTCTGTGACAACAATGGCATGTGATGCTGTTCATATTGAGTAAGTCATTCATGTATTCTTTTTCATTTCTATTCAATATTCGCAGATCTATAAAAGCTGTACCTTTTTTTAAAATAAAGAACTCTTCTTATATGACAGCACCTGCCTTTAGCTGCTTTTCACAAACTTTGCCTCATCATGAATCCCTTAGCTAACACTATGCAGCAGCACCTGAGCTGCTGGGGGAATCTGACTCATTCGAGGAAAGCCATTATTTTAAAAAGTTACAAAAAAGATGGATACCAGAGAAAATAGTAGAATAATTGGTCAGGGCATAATAGTTGCAGAATTTAAGACATAGAAGATGAATTGGGTCCAACTTTCTCAGAGAAGGAGTGGGGAAAAGGAAAAAACAAAACAAAACAGCAATTTCCTAAGGTTTTATAGCTAGTCAGTCGCATGAACAAGATGAAAACTCTCATCACTGTCTAACTCACCCAATAAGAAAGTTCCTCCAAGTGTTTGCTTTCAGAACTGTCAGCTCCAGTCACCCCCGATTAGCTCTGTGAAAGGCTGTTTGAAGGCTTACCACTCACAGATAAGAAGTGACCCCACTTTAAAATACTTTCTGTGAGATGAGCACAGGCTGAAACATAGAGGTACAACCGTTTGATTGAACTCATCTTTTCCCAAATGATAGAGGAGAAACATTAAATTAAATTATCTCTAAAACACAAAATTTAAATTTTAAGTTTCAATTCAAATGGAACTTCTTTCTCAAAGCATTAGCTGATCTTTCCAGTTAGATAATCTTTCTCTTGTCTCAGACTCCATTGCTCATTTGGCTATTTTTATGCCACTTGTCAATATGATGGTAGTATTATAATGATTTGTGATGTTTTCTCATCTGACCCACCTCCACCCCTAACCTTCATGTTTAATGCTTAAGGAGATCGAGAATCATTACTATTCATCTTTTACCGTGCTGCATGCAACCTGTTAGATGCTTTAACAAGAAACCTGTTTCTTGTTTAAATGGGTTGATGAATAAGTAAACACTCTAGTTTAAATGTGATAAAACAAGAAAGAGATAGAAATCAGCCACAGTAGCAACACAACTTTTAAATGATTAGGCTAATAATAAAATCCATACCTTCATCATCTCTGTAAATTGTTATCTATCTTTAAACAAAAAGGCAACATGAAAAATTAAAACTCTACAGAGCTGGGTAGTGGATAAAATGGTTTTATAACATTGTCCTTTCCATTTTTCTGTATGCTTTAAATATTTTACCACTTAGAACTGTTTGGGTCACAAGACAGTGCTGATGCAGTCAAACATCAGCTCTCGGATGTCTCCATTTCAAACAAACGGTTTTGGACCAAGTTGCTCACGAAAATAATGTCTCAGTTGTTGCACAAAATTTTGGTTCTAGATCTGACAACCCTTTCATGCTGATACCTGTGACTAGTCACCTGTATGGTTTCGGTTTGAAACAAATCGCTTCTTGAACAGCCTTCCAGAATGAATTATGTTCGAGAGCTGAAGTTCCTCTGTACTTAAACATAAGCACAATAACACATCACCTACACTTATGGTGCCTGTCTTAAGTAACTATTTTTAAAACAATGTAGAAATATGCTACTAATCAGAGATAATATATGCCATAAAATACATAGAACATGGGAACCAACATAAAAGGAAGACTTCCAAAGCAAATACAAGTTTTAGAGATTTTATGAAACACAAAACACAGGTTTACATGATCACAAAATACAGTTTCTTAACACATTCTCTTATCAAGTTTAGCTACTTAGTTCTCCTACCTCTCTAAGAGTAAAAGGATCAAAGGTGAAAAATGCACACAATAAAAAAGCTGAGGAATCATAAAATATATAGTCATGTAGGGGCATTTGATGGAATGTGTCATTTAGGAAGACTTACTGTATCATTTAGAAAGAAATACTTTGTGATAAAATGGTGAGACTCTTCCTGGGGGAGGAAGGAGAGGTGGAAAGTGCGGAGGGGTGAGGACTGGATCAGTCAACTCTATTCAATACAATTTTTTAAAGATTTTATTTATTTATTTTTATTTTTTATTGTTGTTCAAGTACAGATGTCTCCACTTCCCCCCTCAAATTCCACCCTACCCCAGCCATCCCCACTTCCCACCCTTGATCATACCCCTCTTTGGTTTTGTCCATGTGTCCTTTATACATGTGCAATGTATGATGTTTCAATGTTCAAAATTTTTAAAAGATTTTATTTATTTACTTTAGAGAGTGGGGAAAGGGCAGAAAGAGAGGGAGAGAAACGTCAATGTGTGGTTGCCTCTTGTGCACCCCATACTGGGGGCCTGGCCTGCAACCCAGGCATGTGTCCTGACTGGGAATCGAACTAGAGACCTCTTGGTTCATAGGCCCATGCTCAGTCCACTGAGCTATGCAAGCCAGAATCTTTAAGAACTCAGAAACAGGGTAACATTTCAAAAGGAATTGCAATATTTGTATAATAATAAAAGCTTTAAAGTTTGAAAAAAGTAATTAGGGTCCAATTGGAATATTTTATGTCTTGGTAATTCAACTGAGGTCAATTTAACTGAGAAAAAAATCTGAACTCCTACTTGAGGCTAGAAATTGCTTATGAGGTATGGCTGTGATGGGGAATTTTAATAAATTCTAAAAGATATTATATAAAAACCGTTGATAAAGCCTATTTTTATGAAACTATCTTAACAAGTTTCATTATTCAACGACATAAGCTAATTGAGATATGAAATAAAAATCTCATTGACTATTTAAAGGAAGTGAAAAGCCTAGGGAGCTATAAAAAGTCTGTTCTTCAAAAGCAGGAGGGCCAGAGCAAGTTTTCTGTAAGAGTGCCATTCTGTTGAGATGCAATATAACATCTCTGTCCAGAAGGACCTGAAACAAAGATTCTGTTATTAATATCATGATATATAGTTCCAGCATCAGTATTTTAATCAAATGAGCACAATATCATCTGGCAAGAGGTATTGTCCACTCATTTAAAAAGGGGAGGAAAATCCTCATTTCAAAACAAGGGCTGCAACCGCAGGCAGAGTCATGATGATTTACAAAGCCAGAGCGGTCATCCCACTCTCTGTCCATGAGTCTGTCTCTGTTTTGTTTGTTAGTTCAGTTGGTTCATTAGATTCCACATATGAGTGAAATCGTATGGTATTTGTCTTTCTCTGATTGCTTATTTTACTTAGCTTAGTATTCTCCAGGTCCATCTATACCATCACAAAGGGTAAAATTTTCTTCTTTTTATGGCTGAGTAGTATTCCATTGTGTAAATGTCACGTAATTATTTTATCCACTCATCTACTGATGGACAGTTGGGCTGTTTCCGTAACTTGGTGATTTTAAATAATTCTGCAATGGACATAGGGGTGCTTGTGGTCTTTCAAATTAGTATTTTTGGACAGCTAAAGGTAGGGAAGGTAAGGAGTAGAGGGATTGAGCAAAAAAGGAAAAAGGACTCATGGACATGGGCAATAGTGTGGTGATTGCAAGGGGGAGAGGAGTATAAGAGGACTAAATGGTAATGGAAAATAATACAATAAAATTATGTTAAAAGTTAAAAATATTAAAAGCCATAGAAAACTACAGAAAATGAATACATATATTTTTAGAGCTTTAAGGTTTTTTGAGCTTCGTTTAGTCAGGACCTATTACTTTACATTTGAAAAAAAATAGATTTGCTGATGAATATTCAGTTTTAGATAAAAGCCTGGAATCAACAGCTTCTGACTGCCAATCCACTTTGACAGGATGCCTTACAAAAATTAAAATAAAACAAATTGAATAAAAAAATTTTTCTTGCTTCAATGATATGCTGTTTATAATTTTTTATAGATGATTATGAAAAAATCCAAATAACATTACTCGTATGCCATCAGTTTGGTGTATGCAAACTTTAAAAAAAAACAGTACCTTTCTTAGTCTAGAATTGTTTCTGCAGGCCCAGTGAGCATTCAGGCAAGACAAAGCAATTTAGTATAATAATAAGAAGGAATTTCCTCTAAATGTTTGATTATCCACTCAAAGGCACTAGAGGGCATTTCGGAAAGCACAGAGCACCAGGCAGCTACAGAGCACTGAGCAGTCATCCTTATGTCTGTGATGCATTCTATTGACAACCAAAGTGGAATAAAAATTTGTAAAATATTTTATTCAATTTATAGAAATACTAAAATTTAAAAATTATTCTTAAAATAAGGTACAAGGGCTACTATAGGCAAATTTATCACATTTCAAACAACAGGTTTTAGAGTAAAATATTATATTTATATAAGGATTTATTTAAGAATAAAGCTATATTCTAAATATATAAATATTTAATACACTGTCATAAATATAATTTATTTAAATCCTGAAATAACATATTTTTCTTTGTAAATAATTGTATTTATGCTTTAAATGCATGCTTATTATTTAAGAATAATAAGCATATATTTAAATATAATAATAATAAGCATAAAGACAGAAGAGAAGGCTTTAAATCTATATGCAGAAAGGCTAGATTTAAGCTTCACATATTTTATTAGAGTGCTATGAACTTTAACAACTTAAATCTCTATAAACTCTGGTTTCTTCTTTTTTTCTTCTGCCAGAAGGAAATAATATCATCTTCATGAGCATTATTAAGTTTAAATTAAATTTTTATATAAAAGTGTGTTGAAATATACCATTGACATCCCTATCCTTTATTAATATATATTGTTAGTTTATGTTTATATTGTCTATAAGAGAGGGAGTGAACTTACATGGCTCTAAGGATGGTGTCAATCAAACAGTCTAGTCTGGCACAAGTGCAGAGGCGAGAATGAAAACCTATTGTATTACCATATTGCTGAAAAGTTACTGCCATATGTTTTCGTAAAGAGAAATGATTACAGACGCAAAAAGAGAAAAATGGTACAATTTGAATATGGCAGAATACTTGAAGTATATTTACTGTTACTTTCATCTAAAAGGACTTGATTCATTCTTTATTTATTAAATATTGAATTTGTTCAAGTACTACATATTTGGCAGCTCAAGACCAAATGGCTGGGCTTCTTGTTCATCTATATGGATAATTACATGTGGATCAATTCTAACTCTTACATTATTGCCAGAAACAGAAATCAGGTTCAGTGACTTTGGAAAACTATCTCTGAGTCTCTTCCCAAATTAAACCTCTGCCTACCTATGACCCAGCAATTCCAGTCCTCAGTATGTAACCAAAACCAATGAGGGCACAATTTCCCCAAAAGACAAACTTAAAAAAAAAAGTCTTCATAGAAACTATAATAAAAATAGCCTGGAATTAGAAACACATTAAATGTTTATTGTAAGGATAAAAAATTGAGGCTGTACAATGGAATACTACACTGCAATAAAAGCAAATTACTGATACATGTAAAAATGTAGAGGATATGTCACTGATATGTTGAGCAAAAGAGTCAGTCACTATAGCACCCATAGTGAGTCACTCTATTTATAGGAAGTTAAAAATAAAAACCAGCAAAACTCTCTTTGGTGATTAAAATCAAAATTGTTACTCAAGTGGGATGCTGATATGCAAAAAAACTCAGACATATGTCACCAATCTTGACACTGAAGCTGGAAGGGCTAAAGTGTTAGTGAAGCCTAGAAGGACTGGGAAAACTTTTACTGGAAACTGGGCACAAATTGATTTGATTAATGTACTAGCGAAACAATTAGCAAAATGCTGGCTTGAAATAACATAGGCTGCAGAAAATGGTTGCCTTGGCAGACTATGAAAGAATTCACTGAGAAGGGATGTGGAAACCTTTTTAGAATGAAGGAATATTCTACATGTTGGTTAGAACTATGATTACTTTGAACATTTGTTAAAACTGTGCACTAATGGTGAGTATTTTTTCCTTCCAGGTAAACTGAACCTTGATTTTTAAAAAGTAAAAAAGATAAAAATCTATCAAATGATACATTTAAAAAGGTTTAATTTTTTTTCTAATACACAATACTGATGTGCACTACTTTTAAAGCTGTGTGAAATGCAAAGCACTTATGCATTCAACGTATGTTTATGATTTCCAAATAGCATGAGGTTCACAACAGCTCAGAAAAACCTAGCCGATCTACAGAGGAACAGAGCAATCAGCCAACAGTACCACAGCATATATAAAAATAGGAGATAAAAAACTGTAGTGGACATTGAAAAATCAGACAGTAAAGAGGGTTCTCAGGACAATAAGAGCCCAGGGATCAGCACAGAGACCAGGGAAGCTGAAGCCCCTGGCCGGCTCTTGCCTGGTCTGCTACAGGGCTCTAGGGAGGGGGCTGGGTCAACCACTGGCTCCCAGCCAAACAAGGGTTGAGCAACAATGGGAGAGACCTGGTTGCTTGAAGTCGCAGAGAGAGAAGTGAAGGTCTGAGTGGCCAAAACACTGGGGCTGTGAGCACCTATGTATAGCCCTGGGTAGAGTGCACGAGCAGCTGGTGGGACCAGAGGTGCCAGCAACTGGAGGAGGGGGATTTATGGAAGACCCATTGCCCACTCCAGGAACCTGAGGAGTGCGAATGATCCATGGGAGAACCAGAGCCTATGCATGTGAACCCAGGGAGTGTACACAATTCTGTGGGAAACCCCGAGCTCACACCCATGAACTTAGGATGAGCATGTGCACTGCCGGAAACCCAGAACTCACACCCAAAAACTCGAGCAGTGGGCGCACTACATAGTAGAACAGGAGCTCACATCCATAAACCCGGGGAGTGCGCACAATCATTGGGAAACCTGGAGCTCACCCCTGTGAACCCAGGGTGAGCGTGTACAATGCAGGAAACCCACAGAGCCCACACTCATAAACTCCAGCAGCGCACACACTTGGTAGGAAACCTGGAACCTGCAAACATAAACCAGGGATGGCAGGCGAGCCCCATAGGAGATCCAGAGTTCACACCTGTAAACCCGGGGAGTGCTCAATTGCTGGAAGAACCAAGCTCACACCCAAAAACTCCGGGGAAAGTGCATGCTCTGCAGCAAGCTCAGAGCCCAAGCCCAGAGGCCCTGCATGGAGAGGCGCCAGGTTAGCCCTGTGGAGAGTAGCCCAAAGCTGAGTGAGTGCTGAACACAGAGAAAAGTGATACCATCGCCCCTCAGCCTGTTGCAGCCAGCAAGACCAGAAAAACTGGCTTGGTAAGCTTGAAACCAAGAAAAGATTTTTTTGTTTGTTTGTTTTGTTTTACTTTGTTTTAATTATATATTTTTTTATTTTTATCTTTTTTATCCCTCAATTCCTTTTGTTTCTCTACCCTTCTTTCTTATTTTATTCCTTCTTCCTTTCTTTTCAATTTTATCTCTTCTTCCTTCCTTTTTTCTTTCCATTTTTTCTTTTTTTCCTTTTCTCTTTTTAAATACCCAAAAAAAAAAAAAAAAAAAAAAAAAAAAAAACCACAAACCTGAAACTATGAAAAAAACAGAGTTGGAATCAAAGAAGGGGCATCCCAACAGCTGAGACAGTGGAAGCTGGGAACACCAGGATACTCAAAGGAGACTGCACTACTGAATCTCACAGGTATTCTACCACAGAAGTTCACACCATAAACCCAGGGAACCAGAACAGATCAATTTAAGAAACAGGCTAACAAGAAGAGTCTCACAAACAACAAGAAGACAAAGAAACAATCCTCAAATGAAAGGAAAGGAGGAAGCCCCAGAAAGAACGCTAAATGAAACAGAGGAACTCAACTATCAATACTGAGTTCAAAGCAATGGTTGTCAGGAACCTCAATGAGCTCTCAATAAGCTACCAGAAACTACAAGGAAGCTACAATGAACTCACTGCAAACTATATCAACATGAAAAAGGAAATAGAAACTATCAATGAAGGCCAAGAGGAAATGAAGAATACAATTTCTAAAGTGAAGAACACAATAGAAGGAATCAAAAGCAGGATTGATGAAGCAGAAGATCAGCTCAGTGAGTTAAAGGACAAAGTAGAAAAACATACCCAGAAAGAGCAAGAAAATGAAAAGAGGTTCAGAAAGAATGAAGAGGGATTAAGAGAAATACAAGACAATATGAAACAGTAATATCCATAAAATAGGGATACTAGAAGGAGAAGAAGAAGACCAAGGGATAGAAAACCTATTTGAAAAAGTAACGATGGCAAACTTCCCTAATTTGATGAGGGAAAAAGTCACACAAATCCAGGAAACACAGAGAGTCCCAAACAAGAGGAACCCAAAGAGGTCCTCTTCAAGACACATCATAATCAAAATGGCAAAATTCCAAGACAAAGAGAGAATCTTAAAGGCAGCAAGGGAGAAACAGGAAGTAACATACAAGGAAGCCCCAATAAGCTTAGCAGCTGACTTCTCAATGGAAATGCTCCAAGTCAGAGGATAATGGCAAAAAATATTCCAAGTAATGAGAACCAGAGGCCTGCAACCAAGACTACCTTACCCAGCAAGGCTCTCAATCAAGACAGAAGGCCAAATAAGGAGCTTCCCAGACAAAAGGAGTCTAAAAGAATACACCTCTACTAAACCACTTCTGCAAGAGATGCTAAAGGGACTGCTTTAAGGAAAAGAAGGAAAAGAAAGGCAGGGGGGACACAGGTATGAAAATGGCAATGAATAAGTATCTATCAATAATAACCTTAAACATAAATGGATTAAATGCTGCAATCAAAAGACATAGAATAGCTGAATGGATAAGAAGGCATGATCCACACATATGCTGCCTACAAGAGACCTATCTCAGCACAAAAGACCTACACAGACTCAAAGTGAAGGGCTGGAAACAAATTTTCCAAGCAAATGGACAAGAAAAAAAGCCAGGGTAGTGATACTCATATCAGACAAAATAGACTTCAAAAGAAGAGTCATAAAGAGAGACCCAGAAGGTCACTTCATAGTACTCAAGGGAAGAATCCACCAAGAAGACATAAACATTGTAAATATATATGCACCCAACATAGGAGCACCTAAATACATAAACAAAATCTTAGAGGACTTTGAGAAAGATATTGACAGCAACACAATTATGGTAGGGGATTTTAATACCCGACTGTCAAAAAATGGACAGATCTAAACAAAATATCAACAAAGATATTGTGGCATTGGACAACACTCTAGATGAAATGGACTTAACTAATATATAGAGAGCCCTTCATCCAAAAGAAGCTAAATGCACATTCTTTTGAAATGAACATGGAACATTTTCAAAGATAGACCACATGATAGGACACAAAACAAGCCTCAACAAATTCAAGAAACTTAAAATCATACCAAGCATTTTCTCTGACCACAGGGGACTGAAACTAGAAACCAACTCCAAGGGAAAAAACCCAAAACCCTCAAAATCATGGAGATTGAATAGCATGCTATTAAACAATGAATGGGTCAAGAATGAAATTAGGAAGAAATCAAAAAGTTTCTGGAAACAAATGAAAATGAACTCACAACAACCCAAAACTTATGGGATACAGCAAAGGCAGTCCTGAGAGGGAAGTTCATAGCGATACAGGCCTACCTAAAAAAGATAGAAACATTTCAAACAAACAACTTAACCCTAGGCCTACAAGAACTTGAGGAACAACAACAAAGACAGCCCAGAGCAAGCAGAAGGAAGAAAATAAGCAAGATCAGAGCAGAATTAAATGATATAGAAACTAAAAGTGCAATTCTAAAGATCAATGAATCTAGGAGCTGGTTCTTTGAAAAGATAAATAAAATCAATGAGCCTTTAATCAGGCTCATCATGAAAAGAGAGAGAGAGAACTCAAATAAACAGAATCAGAAATGAAAGAGGAGAGATTACAACTGACACCACAGAAATACAATGGATTGTAGGAAATTACTATGAAGAACTGTATGCCAAGAAATTTGAAAACCTAGGTGAAATGGACAAATTTCTAGACAAATGTAATCTTCCAAAACTGAATGAAGAAGAAGCAGAAAGCCTGAACAGACCAATAACAGCAGATGAAATTGAAGCAGTAATCAAAACACTCCTGACACTCAAAAGCCCTGGACCAGATGGTTTCACAGGAGAATTCTACAAAGCATTTTGGGAAGAGTTAACCCCTGTCCTTCACAGACTATTCCAAAAAACCCAAAATGATGGAAGACTTCCAAACTCTTTTTATGAAGCCAGCATCATCCTAATCCCAAAACCAGATAAAGACACAACAAAGAAAGAAAACTTCAGACCAATATCACTGATGAACATAGATGCTAAAATCCGCAACAAAATATTGACAAACGGCATCCAACAATACATTAAAAAGATCATACACCATGACCAAGTGGCATTCATTCCAAGGATGCAAGGATGGTTTGATATCTGCAAATCAGTAAATGTAATACATCACATAAACAAAAGCAAATACAAAAATCACATGATCATATCAATAGATGTGGAAAAAGCATTTGATAAGGTACAGCACCCATTTATGATAAAAACACTCAGTAAAGTGGGAATCGAGGGAGCATTCCTCAACATAAATAAAGGCCATATATATGAGAGACCTACAGCCAACATCATATTCAATGGGCAAAAACTAATATCTTTTCCACTAAGATCAGGAACAAGACAAGATTGTCCACTTTCACCACTTCTATTCAATATAGTATTGGAAGTCTTAGCCATAGTGATTAGACAAGAAAAGGAAATAAAAGGCATCCAAATCAGAAAGAAGGAAACAACACTATCATTGTTTGCAGATGTCATGATAGTATACATAGAAAATCCTATAGACTCAGGGAAAAAGCCGCTCCACCTATTAGGTGAATATTTTGGCCAAAATGAATTTGGCCAAAGAGCGGATATTGATACAAAATCAATATCCAGAAATCAAAGGCATTTTTGTATACCAACAATGAAACAGCAGAAGCAGAAATCAAGAAAAAAATCCCATTTGATATAGCAAAAAGAAAAATAAAATACCTGGGAATAAACCTGACCAAGGAGGTAAAAGACTTATATGTAGAAAACTACACAACACTGAAGAAAGAAATCAAGGAAGACACAAACAAATGGAAGCATATACCTTGATTATGGATTGGAAGAATTAACATCATCAAAATGTCCATACTACCCAAAGCAATTTACATATGCAATGCAATACCTATTAAAGTACAATGGCATATTTCACACATGTAGAATAAACACTTCAAAAATTTATGTAGAACCATAAATGACCCCGAATAGCTGCAGCAATTTTGAGAAAGAAGAGCAAAGTAGGAGGGATCACAATACCTGATACCAAACTGTATTACAAGGCCACTGTAATCAAAACAGCCTGGTACTGGCATAAAAACAGGCACATGGACCAGTGGAATAGAACAGAGAGCCCAGAAATAGACCCAAGTCTCTATGATCAATTAATATTTGACAAAGGGGGCAGCAACATAAAATGGAGGAAAAATAGCCTCTTCAAAAAAATGGTGTTGGGAGAACTGGACAGCTACATGCAAAAAAATGAAACTTGAGCACCAACTTACACCATACACAAAAATAAATTCAAGGTGGATAAAAGAGTTAAATATAAGCCATGACACCATTAAAGTTCTAGAGGAGAACACAGGCAGGAAAATCTCAGATATTTCACACAGCAACATTTTTACTGATATATCCCCTAAAGCAAGGGATATAAACAAAAGAATAAACAAATGGGATCTCATCAAAATAAAAAGCTTCTGCATGGCTAAAGAAAACAGTATTAAAATAAAAAGAGAACCAACCATAGGGGAAAACATATTTGCCAATGATACCTCAGACAAAGGTTTAATCTCCAAAATATATAAAGAACTTACACAACTCCACTCTAAGAAGACAAGCAACCCAATTAAAAAATGGGCAAAGGACTTGAACAGACACTTCTCCAAGGACATACAGAAGATCCAGAGACACATGAAAAGATGCTCAGTATCGCCAGTTATCAGAAATATGCAAATTAAAACCACAATGAGATACCACTTCACAACAGTCAGAATGGCCATCATAAACAAAGCAACAAACAACAAGTGTTGGAGAGGTTGTGGAGAAAAGGGAACCCTAGTGCACTGTTGGTGGGATTGCAGACTGGTACAACCACTATGGAAAGCAGTATGGAATTTTCTAAGAAAACTAAAAATGGATCTACCTTTTCACCCAACAATTCCATTGCTAGCATTATATCTTAAGAACCCTGAAACACCAATCCAAAAGAACCTATGCACCCCAATGTTCATAGCAGCACAATTTACAATAGCCAAGTGTTGGAAGCAACCTAAGTGCCCATCAGTAAATGAATGGATCAAAAAACTATGGTACATTTACACAATGGAATTCTATGCAGCAGAAAGAAAGAAGGAGCTCCTACCCTTTGCAACGGCATGGGTGCTACTGGAGAGCATTATGCTAAGCGAAATAAGCCAGGCAGTGAAAGACACATACCATATGATCTCACCTTTAACAGGAACCTAATCAATAAAACAAACAAACAAGTATAATATAATGAAAGACACTGAAATTGAGAACAGGCTGACAGTCACCAGAGGGGAGAGGGGAGGGAATTTCAGGGGAAAAGGGGAAGGGTTTAGAGAAACAAGTATAAAGGACACATGGACAAAAACTAGGGGTGGGGTGGAAATGGGAGGGAGGTGGGGAGGGCTGGGGCGGTGGGCTGGGATGGTAGTAAAAGACAGAAAACTGTACAAGAACAGCAACTAAAATAAAATTTAAAAAAGAAATCACCCTATAGTTTTCACTTATGTCAATGCTGTGTCATCAATTACCTTGAATTATCCATGTTTTTCTGCACTTTCTAATGTTGGAAAGCTAAGAAAGCTCAAGTATGCTTGTCTACCACAAGCATATGTGAATTGTGTTAAGAAGAAACAGTCATAAAAATGTCCTAGTTAAAATGTGTTGCTCTGAATTTTACATTTCAACTATGGAGTTAGAAAGATTGAGCTTTTTGCATAGAATGAAAGAGACAGCTACAGTCGAAAACATGTAAATAAAAACCTTCAAGTGTCAGGTTACAGAGGCTTGATGAACAATTATCTAAGTTAGGCAGAGAAGTTAAGATAATTAAAAAACATCACATTAGACTTGAAATATATATGTCAATATACATGTATGTGAGGACTGCTTCTCATGAAGGTGGTGCAATTACTTTACATTGATAAGTCCCATAAGCTTAAATAGGTTCTCCTCTTCTGTGATCATTCTGCGATCATTCTGTGGTGCAAGCACACACCCCAGGTGTAGGTAATAGCAGTGTTTCCTCTACATTTTTTAAAACAGATATTTTAGGAGCCTGAATAGTGTTCTTTCTACTGGTTTGGTCTGCATTGTGTCTTCCTACCCATATTCATATGTTGAAGTCCTAACCTCCAGTACCTTGGAATGTAACTGTATTTGTAGAGAGATAAGTTAAGAGGATGTTTTTAGAGTGGGTCTTAACCCATACTGTCTAGTCCTTATAAGAAACACAGACACAGACATGTACATGTACATGTACTTACATGTATGAAGGGAAGTCCAGGTGAAAACTCAGAGAGAGGCCTCAGTAGAAACCAACCCTGCCACCACTAGACCTCAGACTTCTAGCCTCCAGGGTAGTGAGAAGATAAATCTCTGTGGTTTAAGTCATCTGGTCTGTGTGACTTGGCTTTGGCAGCCTTAAAAACTTAATGGACAACCACATTACAAAAGAATACATTTGGAAATAAATGTCTGCCTCCTTTTATTTTACTTTTTGTAAATATGCCTTTTTATAAATTGTGTGATCTGGGATTATCTACACCAACATGAATAGAACATGAGATGGGTGACTGAACCAGCAGATGACATCCCACTGTGTTATGTGGGCAGCAAGTTCCCGGAGATACTGTCTTCCTGCAGGCACTCACGATTCCACTCATTCAAATATCTTACAGGGTTTTGTTTTGTTTCGTTTTGTTTTGTTTGACTTTTCATAATATATGCGGTACCAAAAAGGCATTTCAAAGCACACTTTTAAATTATTTAAACAAGTTTACTTATTCATAGGCTCATTGACTTATTGTGCAATTAGAGAGCATGAATTTTCAATTTTGTTAGTCAAACACCTTTCGAGTTCCTAAGCAGGAGAGAAGCTCTGCTATGAAACTGGGTTACCATCCCCATCCCAGCTGTGGGGTGGATGCAATTATTTCAGGAAGGAACATGTGCATTGAAGATGAAGGCACAAAACATCATAGCTTCTATGATAGTAATTTAGTTTCCTAGGGTAAAGATTCAAACCAACATCTCCCATTAGTCTAGCACAATTACATAGTTTTCCCTTCCATCCATTTCTTTTAGGCTTTTCTTATATTTGGCACTTTCTACAGAATATTTGAGTGATCTAACATTAGCCACCCACACACTGTATTTACCACTATTATTAGCACAGTGGATGATATTTACAATTTAGTTAAGCTCCAAGAAGCATTATTACTGATTTTCTTTAAAACTGCCTCTAAACCACTTGCAATTTCTTTCAATTTATATCCCAGACAGAATTATTTTCAAGTGGCCTTTCAGTGTCTTCACCTTAAGTTTAAAAATGACTACAATTTGAACTGTAAAGTATTATCTTTCAGTTTACATAAGTTCAGAAAGATTAAAAGACATACTGTCACCAGGAGAAACATAATAGTGGGACAGGGGCCTACTTTTTAGGTCTTCCAAACAACTAAATAAGTGTCTGAAAGAAATTAAGCAAAGAGGAGGGGACTGGTTTATAACCATTTTTAGTTATAACCAATTTGTTCATTTTGGATTGAATGAAATATATGTAAAAGTCCATATATAATCTCTATAAAAATGAATTCAATTCTAGTATTATTAACAGAAGTGTCCAGAAATGAGATAATTATTGTGGTCAATACATTACTTACCAAATCAAGCCTATAATATCAAGTCCTGAAAGGCATTTTATTGTGTCAGAAAACACACATCATTGTGTTAAATAATAGAAACCTAACAAAATGTATACAGAGGGAAGTACCAGCCATACCATTTGTGGAAATATTGAACTAAAGTGGGAAGACAATTACACTCTGTGATGGAAACGCTATGAAAAGACCTGCATATGATTAGCAGAAGGTACACTGTGAAGTAAAATAAAGTTTTCAAGAGTCTACATTTGAGGATTCAATGAGGCAATCACTAATCCCCCAGCATTATTTGTGCATAGGCTGAAAAACACTTGATAGGGCAACTGTGGAAAGCATTTCTGCGGAGACAGGGTTAGGCTCGTGACAAGGTGCATAACTATAACCGCACCTCTGCAATTCTGGGATATAAAATCACCTGTTACCCCAGTATTTCCTTCTGAGTGTGCAACCAGCAAATGCTGAAAATATAAAAGCTTAACTTTTCTTTATAACATTAAAACAGCTCTTCTCAAATTTTTCTATTAAAAGCTTTAAAAACTGTGGCAAACAAGTGATTTTTTTAGAAAGTCATCATTTTATTACCAACCTTTCCATTAGGTGCAGAGTGTTGTTAAAGCAACTGGTTCTTACTTTAAAAAAAAAAAAAATGTCTCCTTTCAAAGGCAATGGATATCTGCTCCTAAGCTTTAGAGAGCTAAGATTTAAAAAGTTAAAAAAAAATCAGTTTATTCTAGTACATTTTATAAAACAGACAATGGGGAAATGTTGAGTTGCCCAATATCAATCCATTAGATATAGTTCAGCAGCTGGAAGTATGCATCAGCCTGGAATCCTTTCCTTTTTTTTTTTTTTTTTTTTTTACCCCCCAAACCTGCAGATCTAGAGAGAAGGAAATAAAAACAATGGAAATTTCTAAAGAAGAATTTGTCCTAAACTCTATTCCTCTTTTACTTTGAAAAATAATGACTTTGCTAACAGTTTCTGGTTTTCCATGTACCAATAGCAGTTACTGTATTTTATTATTTTTCCCTCTATAGGAAGGTATATTTCACTGTGGTTGTCTCTTGGGAAGAATTCTACAATCTTCCTATGCCAATCTAGGTGTGTGAAGAAAAATATTAGAAAAAATTAGAACAGCCTGTTCTGATCTTGCCTTCCTCAAATAATCATTTTTTCTCTGAGGTTTCTTCCTTTGTTTAGACACATTGAATAAAAAACAAAAGTTGGAGGAGGAAGATGGCGGTGAGGTAGAAGGGAGCAGATTCCACCTCCCCCTACACACAGTAGAAAAACTTAGCTGATCTGCAGAGAAACAGAGCAAACAGCCAACAGTATCCCAACATATATGAAAATAGGAGACCAAAAATTGTAGTGGACGTTGAAAAACCAGACAGTAAGGAGAGTGCTTCAGGACAATTAAGGTGCAGGGACTACCTCGGGGACCAGGGCATCTGCAGCCCCAGGCTAACCGCCCACAGGATCTGCCACAGGGTTCTTGGGAGAGAGCTGGGACAACTGCTCCATCCCTGGCCAAACAAGGTTTGAGCAGCACCAGGAGAGACCTGGTTGCTTGAAGTTCCGGAGAGGGGAATAAGGACTAAGTGACACACACACAGGGGCTGTGAACACCCACGGAGTCTGTGGACGCTGGTTGGGCACAGTTGAGAGCTGTGTTGGCCCTGACCCCATTAGTCCCCAGTCTGGTTGAAGAATTGGGCTGTGTGAGAGACCGGGCTGCTATACAGAGCAGTAGGCTTGAGTAGGAGGAATTTCTCAAAAAAGAAAAAGTGAAAAAAATAGACACTGCTTGGGGAATTCTCCTGTGCTCTAGCCTCCTCCCACCCAGACAAGCAGTGCTTCCAAGGGGTCACAGAAAAACATGTGCACCCCCATAGCACTGGGAAGGGTATGCTCCTGAACCTGTGGAATCAGGGACAGCCTGGCTGAGTGCACATGATCACAACCTAGGGAGAGTGAGCTCTGCGGAAGGCCTGGATCCCGCACCCAGGGTCCTACGGAGAGGTGCCAGGCTAGCACCAGGGAGAATGCCTGTGAGGCTGAGTGCAGATAGGGAAGAAAGAAATGATCCTCAGCCTTCTGCAGCCAACAAGACCAGAAAAAAACGGTGTGGCCAGTTTAAAATGAGCAAGAGGTTTTTTTTTGTTTGTTTGTTTTGGGGGGGTTTATTTTTGGTCTTTTTTTAAAATAATTTTTTATTTTTAAATTTTTATTATTTTTATCTCTCAATTCCTTTTTCCTCTCTCTTTCTTGTTTTATTCCTTCTTCCTTTCTTTTCAATTTTATCTCTTCTTCCTTCCTTCTTCTGCTTTTCTTTTTCTTTAATTACCCACAAATGAGACAAAAAAAGTCTGGAACTGTGAAAAGACCAGAGTTGGACCCAAAAAGGGGGTATCCCAACAACTGATACAGTGAGACAAATTTTACTTTCCTATTACAGAGAAACTGCAACTTATTGCATATTTGTATTATCATTTTTTTCATTATTCTTACATCTTTTATTTTAATAGTATTTTTGTATTCCTCTTCTTTCTGTTTAGTCTCCCTTGCTTGGCTGGTTATATTGTATCATTTGACAAGTTTCCCCTTTTCTCTCCTTCATAGTGTATTGCTAATTTACTGTCCTTCACGTTATTTGTGTTCCATTAGCATACTACTCAAGGTCCTATACTCCCTATTCTTGTTATCCCGATCACATAGATTCTGTCATATGATTGTTGCTCTAATATTATTGTAAATAATAGCTGTTCCATACAATTGTAATTACTACACAACACCCCTCTCAGATCTTAGCCCACTTCACGGTTTCCTGAACTCTATTACTATAGTGGTTAACTCTATTCTCTTACACACTACACCTATTTACTATCCTTTACTCTCATGTTACCTCACAATCTGATCTCCCAGAACCTCACTGCTTTCTAGATCCAACTCACAATCCTTCCCTGCCCAACAAGAGTCTTATCTTCTTTTCATCCTTTCTAAAAAGTGGCTAGTTGGGTGGAATATCACGGTTAACACTATACATAGCCAAAGGATCTCCTATCTCCGCTCTACTGGCTACTACCAAAAATATCATAGAATACTCTCTTGCTTTCTTAAACCATTTTGCCTTCCCCCTCCAACTGATCACAAAGAAGAGTAGGTAGAAGCTGTGAACACCAGGATACCCCCTGGAAGAGGAAACCCATCAACAAAGGCACCACAAACAGATAACAACAGAAAAAGGTTAAGGAGGGAGTGGAAGCCACACTAACCTCAATCCCGGACCTATCAGAAAATACAACTAAATACTGGAGAAATTACCCAGAGCAAACAACTGAACAAGAGCAAGAGAGAATCCTCAAAACCTTGTACATAGAGAAGAACTAGCTTCAACACAACCTGCCATCACCAGCACAACAAAATACAAGAGGTGGGGGACAGAGTGAACCTGAGTTAACCTGAGTTAACCAACTTGTGGGAAGGACCCACCAAAGAAACACCCAACAACAATCAAAATCCAAAGACAAACACAGAGCCAATGTAAATGACAGCTCAAGACCAGTGAGCTTGGGAGATCAAGGAGACGGCACCACTGAATCTCACGGGTATTCTACCACAGAAGTTCACACTGTAAACCCAAGGAACCAGAACAGATCAATTTAAGAAGCTTAGACTAACAAGAAGAGTCTCACAAACAATGGGAAGACAAAGAAACAATCCCCAAATGAAAGGAAAGGAGGAAGCCCCAGAAAGAATGTTAAATGAAACAGAGACAACTCAACTATCAGATATTGAGTTCAGAGCAATGGTTGTCAGGAAGCTCCATGAGCTCTCAATGAGCTACCAGAAACTACAGGGATGCTACGATGAACTCACTGCAAACTATATCAACATGAAAAAGGAAATAGAAACTAACAACAAGGGCCAAGAGGAAATGAAGAATACAATTTCTGAACTGAAGAACACAGTAGAAGAAATCAAAACCAGGATCAATGAAGCAGAAGATCAATTCAGTGAGCTGGAGGACAAAGTAGAAAAAAACACCCAGAAAGAGCAAGAAAAGGAAAAGAGGCTCAGAAAGAATGAAGAGGGATTAAGAGAAATGCAAGACAATATGAAATGTAATGATATCCGTATAATAGGGATACCAGAAGGAGAAGAAGAAGAGCAAGGGATAGAAAACCTATTTGAAAAAGTAATGATGGAAAACTTCCCTAATTTGATGAGAGAAAAAGTCACACAAATCAAGGAAACAGAGAGAGCCCCAATCAAGAGGAACCCAAAGAGGTCCTCTTCAAGACACATCATAATCAAAATGGCAAAATTCTAAGACAAAGAGAATCTTAAAGGCAGCAAGGGAGAAAAAGGAAGTAACATACAAGGGAGTCCTGATAAGGTTAACAGCTGACTTCTCAATGGAAACACTCCAAGCCAGAAGAGAATGGTGAGAAATATTCCAAGTAAATGAGAACCAAAGGCTTGCAACCAAGACTACTTTACCCAGCAAGGCTCTCAATCAAGACAGAAGGCCAAATAAGGAGCTTCCCAGACAAAAGGAGTCTAAAAGAATACACCTCTACTAAACCACTTCTGCAAGAGATGCTAAAGGGACTGCTTTAAGGAAAAGAAGGAAAAGAAAGGCAGGGGGGACACAGGTACAAAAATGGCAAAGAATAAGTACCTATCAATAATAACCTTAAACATAAATGGATTAAATGCTCCAATCAAAAGACACAGAATAGATGAATGGATAAGAAGGCATGATCCACACATATGCTGCCTACAAGAGACCCACCTCAGGACAAAAGACCTACGGACTCAAAGTAAAGGGCTAGAAACAAATTTTCCAAGCAAATGGACAGGGAAAAAAGCTGGGGTAGCAATATTCACATCAGACAAAATAGACTTCAAAAGAAGAGCCATAAAGAGAGAACCAGAAGGTCACCTGATAATACTCAAGGGAAGAATCCACCAAGAAGACATAAACATTGTAAATATATATGCACCCAACATAGGAGCACTTAAATACATAAACAAAATCTTAGAGGACTTTGAGAAAGATATTGACAGCAACACAATTATAGTAGGAGATTTTAACACCCCACTATCAAAAATGGACAGATCTTCCAAACAACATATCAACAAAGATATTGTGGCATTGAACAACACTTTAGATGAAATGGACTTAACCGATATATATATAGAGAGAGCCCTTCATCCAAAAGAAACTAAATACACATTCTTTTAAAATGCACATGGAACATTTTCAAAGATAGACCACATGATAGGACACAAAACAAGGCTCAACAAATTCAAGAAACTTGAAATCATACCAAGCATTTTCTCTGACCACAGGGGACTGAAACTAGAAACCAACTCCAAGGGAAAAAACCCAAAACCCTCAAAATCATGGAGATTGAATAGCATGCTATTAAACAATGAATGGGTCAAGAATGAAATTAGGAAGAAATCAAAAAGTTTCTGGAAACAAATGAAAATGAACTCACAACAACCCAAAACTTATGGGATACAGCAAAGGCAGTCCTGAGAGGGAAGTTCATAGCGATACAGGCCTACCTAAAAAAGATAGAAACATTTCAAACAAACAACTTAACCCTACACCCACAAGAACTCAAGCAACAACAACAAAGACAGCCCAGAGCAAGTAGAAGGAAGGAAATAACCAAGATCAGAGCAGAATTAAATGACATAGAGAATAAAAGCACAATTCTAAGGATCAATGAATCCAGGAGCTGGTTCTTTGAAAAGATAAACAAAATCAACAAGCCTTTAAGCAGGCTCATCAAGAAAAAAAGACAGAAGACCCAAATAAACAGAATCAGAAATGAAAGAGGAGAGATTACAACTGACACCACAGAAATACAAAGGATTGTAAGAAATTACTATGAAGAACTGTATGCCAAGAAATTTGAAAACCTAGGTGAAATGGACAAATTTCTAGACAAATATAATCTTCCAAAACTCAATGAACAAGAGCAGAAAGCCTGAACAGACCAATAACAGCAGATGAAATTGAAGCAGTAATCAAAAAACTCCTGACACATAAAAGCGCTGGACCAGATGGTTTCACAGGATAATTCTACAAAGCATTTAAGGAAGAGTTAACCCCTCTCCTTCACAGACTATTCCAAAAAATTCAAAATGATGGAAGACTCCCAAACTTTTTTTATGAAGCCAGCATCATGCTAATCCCAAAACCAGATAAAGACACAACAAAGAAAGAAAACTTTAGGCCAATATCACTGATGATCATAGATGCTAAAATCCTCAACAAAATATTGGCAAACCGCGTCCAACAATACATTAAAAAGATCATACACCATGACCATACACCTTGGGCATTCATCCCAAGGATGCAAGGATGGTTTGATATTCACCAATCAGTAAATGTAATACATCACATAAACAAAAGCAAATACAAAAATCACATGATCATATCAATAGATGTGGAAAAAGCATTTGATAAGGTGCAGCATCCATTTATGATAAAAACACTCAGCAAAGTGGGAATTGAGGGAGCATTCCTCAACATAAATAAAGGCCATTTATATGAGAGACCTACAGCCAACATCGTATTCAATGGGCAAAAACTAATTATCTTTTCCACTAAGATCAAGAACAATACAAGACTGTCCACTTTCACCACTTCTATTCAATATAGTATTGGAAGTCTTAGCCATAGTGATTAGACAAGAAAAGGAAATAAAAGACATCCAAATTGGAAAGGAGGAAATAAAATTATCATTGTTTGTAGATGACACGATAGTGTACATAGAAAATCCTATAGATTCGGAGAAAAAGCAGCTTGACCTAATAAATATCCAGAAATCAAAGGCATTTTTGTATACCAACAATGAAACAGCAGAAGCAGAAATAAAAAAAAAATCCCATTCAATATAGCAAAAAGAAAAATAAAATACCTAGGAATAAACCTAACCAAGGAGGTAAAAGACCCATATGCAGAAAACTACAAAACACTGAAGAAAGAAATCAAGGAAGACACAAACAAATGGAAGCATGTACCTTGTTCATGGATTGGAAGAATTAACATCATCAAAATGTCCATACTACCCAAAGCAATTTACACATTCAATGCAATACCTATTAAAATACCAATGGCATGTTTCACAAACGTAGAACAAACACTTCAAAAATTTGTATGGAACCATAAATGACTCTGAATAGCTGTTGCAATTTTGAGAAAAAAGAACAAAGTAGGAGAGATCACAATACCTGATACCAAACTGTATTACAAATCCACTGTAATCAAAACAGTTTGGTACTGGCATAAAAACAGGCACATGGACCAGTGGAATAGAACAGAGAGCCCTAGAAATAGACCCAAGTCTCTATGGCCAGTTAATATTTGACAAAGGGGGCAGCAACATAAAATGGAGTAAAACTAGCCTCTTCAACAAGTGGTGTTGGGAGAACTGGACAGCTAAGTGCAAAAAAATGAAACCTGAGCACCAACTTACACATACACAAAAATAAATTCAAGGTGGAGAAAAGATTTATTATATAAGCCATGACACCATTAAATTCCTAGAGGAGAACATAGGCAAGAAAATCTCAGATATTCCACACAGCAATATTTTCACTGATATGTCCCCTAAAGCAAAGGACATAAAGGAAAGAATAAACAAATGGGGTCTCATCAAAATAAAAAGCTTCTGCATGGCTAAAGAAAAGAGTATTAAAATAAAAAGAGAACCAACTGTATGGGAAAACATATTTGCCAATGATACCTTAGACAAGGATTTGATCTCCAAAACATGCAAAGAATTCACACAACTCCACTCTAAGAAGACAAGCAACCTAATTAAAAAATGAGCAGAGAACCTGAACAGACATTTCTCCAAGGCCATACAAAGTGTCTAGAGACATATGAAAAGATGTTCAGTACAGCTAGCCGTGAGAGAGATGCAAATTAAAACCACAATGAGATACCACTTCACACCAGTCAGAATGGCCATCATAAACAAAGCAACAAACAACTAGTGTTGGAGAAGTTGTGTAGAAAAGGGAAACCTAATTCACTGTTCATGGGATTGCAGACTGGTGCAGCCACCATGGAAAACAGTATGGAATTTCCTCAGAAAACTGGAAATGGAACTGCCTTTTGACCCAGCAATTCCACTGCTAGCATTATATCCTAAGAACCCTGAAACATCAATCCAAAAGAACCTATGCACCCCAATATTCATGCAGCACAATTCATAACAGCCAAGTGCTGGAAGCAACCTCAGTGCCCATCAGTAAATTAATGGATCAAAAACTATGGTACATTTGAGACTTCTGGCCAAGATGGAAGAGTATGTAGGTGGACACACTGTGCCTCCTCTCAAAACCAAGATTAAGGGTAACAGAAGTACAGAACAAAAAAACCCCATCCAGAACAGATAGAAAATTGAATTGTAGGAAGTGCGACAATGATTCACTCAGACTGGTAAGAGGGGCAGAGTCCGTGGCCAGCAGAGAGGGGTCCTGGCAGGAAAAGGTTGTGCCTGGTGGTCCTGGTCACACAGGGGTGGTTGGCACACACCAGGAGCATAGGCGGAGGTTACTGAGCGCGGGGAGGCAACAAGCAGACCAAGCGATTTGCACAAGGTGGCTGACTGAGGTCACACATTCGCAGGCAGATAAACCATGGAAAAATGGGTAGCAAGACAGACTGTGCAACTCAGGGCCCCAGCGCCGGGAAATAAAGCCTAAAAGCACCAATTGAAAACACTTGTGGGTATTGAGGTGCTGGAAGAGAATCCCAGCCTCACAGGAGAGTTTGTTAGAGGGACCTACAGGGTCCTAGAATGTACACAAGCTCACCCACATGGAAATCAACACCAGAAGGGCCCAATTTGCTTAGGGAAAGTGGCAGAAGGGACTGGAATACAAGAGCGGAACAAGTGCCCTTGTCCCCTCTGGGACCACGCCCCCAAATACAGTGTCACAACTCTGCGACTGGGTTGCCCCATCCTGGTGAACAGCTAAGGCTCTGCCCCTCACTATGTAACAGCCCCGACCAGACCAAAAAAAAAAAAAAAAAAAGGCTCAAACAGGAGAACAGATCAAAGCCCCAGAGCTAATTCATCTAAGCCATCAAGAGATACCAAACCTATCAGATGCACAGTTCAAAGCACTGGTGATTAGGAAGCTCACAGAATTGGTTGATTTTGGTCACAAATTAGATGAACAAATGAAGGCTACAAGTGAAATGAGGGAAAACACACAGGGAACCAATAGTGGTGGGAGGAAAACTGGCACTCAAATCAATGGAGTGGACCAGAAGGAAGAAACAAACAACCAAACAGGAAAGAATGAAGAAACAAGAATTCAAAAAACTGAGGAGAGGCTTAGGAACCTCCAGGACATCTTTAAACGTCCCAACATCTGAATTATAGTGGTACCAGAAAGAGAGGAGGAAGAGCAACAAGTGGAAAACTTATTTGAACAAATAATAAAGGATAACTTCCCCAAACTAGCAAAGGAAATAGTCTTCCAAGAAGTCCAGGAAGCCTAGAGAGTTCCAAAGAAGTTGGACCCAAGGAGGAACACACCAAGGCACCTCATAATTACATTAGTCAAGATTAAAATGAAGGAGATAATTCTAGAAGCAGCAAGGGATAAGGGCACAGTCACCTACAAAGGAGTTCTCATCAGACTTCCAGCTGATTTCTCAAAAGAGACCTTACAGGCAAGAAGGGGTGGGAAAGAAATATTCCAAGTCATGAAAGTCAGGGACCTACATCTAAGATTGCTCTATCCAGCAAAGCTTTCATTTAGAATGGAAGGGAAGATAAAGTGCTTCTCAGATAAGGTCAAGTTAAAGGAGTTCATCATCACCAAGTCCTTATTATATGAAATGTTAAAGGGACTTATCCAATAAAAAGAAGATAAAAAATGACAGTAAAAAGACAGCAAACTCTCAGATATTAACAACCACACCTAAAACAAAAGCCAACTAAGCAAAACACTACAACAGGAGCAGAAACACAGAAATGGAGATCACATGGAGGGTTAGCAACAGGGGAGTGGGAGGAGAAGAGAGGGGGACAAGGTACAAAGAAAAAGTAGCATAGACAGTGGGTAGAAAATAGACAGGGGGAGGACAAGAATAGTGTGGGAAAAGGAGAAGCTAAAGAGCTTATGGCACACGGACATGAACTAAAGGGGGGAATGTGGGTGGGATTAGGTATGCAGGGTGGAGGGAAATGATGGGGGAGAAATGGGAGAACTGTAATAGCATGATCAATAAAATATAACTAAAAATAAAAATAAAAAAGCAAACAAACAGAAAAAAACTATGGTACATTTACACAATGGAATTCTATGCAGCAGAAAGAAAGAACGAGCTCCTACCCTTTGCAACAGCATGGATGGAACTGGAAAGCATCATGCTAAGTGAAATAAGCCAGGAGGTGAAAGACAAATACCATATGATCTCACCTTTAACAGGAACCTGAACAACAAAACAAACAAACAAGCAAAATATAACCAAAGACACTGAAATTGAGAACAGGCTGACAGTCACCACAGAGGAGAGGGGAGGAAATTTCATCAGAAAAGGGGAAGGGTTTACAGGAACAAGTATAAAGGACACATAGACAAAAACAGGTGGGGTGGAAACGGGAGGGAGGTGTGGAGGGCTGCATGAGTGGGCTGGGATGGGAGTAAAAGACAGAAAACTGTACTTGAATAACAATTAAAATAAAATAAAATTTAAAAAATAAAAAAATTGTTCAAACAAATTTTACTCTATGATTAAAGCTTAGCTTATGGGAAAGATAAAAACTCAAAATAAAAGTATTTAAATAAAATAATATGTCACTTATCATTAATCCCACTTATTCCAAAGTATTAAACTTACATTTTGAAGATTTTAATTTATTTTAATATGCATGAATATATTTTTAAATAGAGCACAATTTCCAATTCTACATACCAAATTTGAAATATATAGTTCAATGGAATTCTTGAGAAAATAATTACACTACATTTGATAATTTTATAATATAAAAATCTCAAGGTGGAAAAGAGCCACTTGGATATTATACAACATACCTTTTAGAATGGAATGAGTGGCTTACCTCATATAATCCCCTTCGCTGTAGAGCTGATGAAACCAAGAGTGCCAGCAGAAAGTCACACAGCAACATGGTTATAAACTGCTTCTGAGTCTCTAACATTTGGAAGGTAGACCCTGTGAGGCTTAATAGTTAAGGGAGAATAGATCAGATGGAATAGACCCACGAACAGACTGATTTCAAGAATATAATCAACTTATAGCCATATATATATATATATATATATATATATATATATATATATATATGATCATTGACCTTTCAATGACCAGCACTATCTCATTAATTCCCCACAAAACCCTTTGCACACCCTGGAACGTCCATGCTTCTCCTCCTGCCTACCCTCTCCCACTTACAGAACCAGTGCTGCTGCAGTAACTTTTCTAAAATGTTTTTCATGTCATTACCTGTGGGGTTCAAAGTGAGGTCAGATTTCTTTCTTGTCAAAATCTCTTCCTCGTCTCTTTCTGTATATTTCTACTCTTCTCAATTACACCCTAGCCAGACAAGTCACTTGTTACTTCTGGAGTACACTTCATTCACCTCAATTGCCTTGTCCAAAATGCCTTTCCCAGTTTTTGTCCAGGGAATTTTTTCCAAGGCACTGGATAGCTTAATTATCTCTCCTCTTTCTCAATTCAGTCCCTGAGCACAAAAACAGTTCATTCCTACTTTGTGTTCTCACTATACTTTTTTAAAAATGTTATTATTATTAATACTATTACAGTATTACAGTATTACAGAAAATGTTCCCCATTTTCTACCCTTTTGCCCACCTCCACTCAATTCCTGCCCCTATCCCGGCCTTCAACACACTATTGTCTGTGTCCATGGGCTATGCACATGTATTCTATAACTAATCCCCTCATTCCCCATTCCTTCTGACTGGTTTGATTATAATGGCTTTGTAGTACAGTTTGATATATGGTATTGTGATCCCTCCAACTTTGTTCTTCTTTCTCAAGATTGTTGAGGTTATTCAGGGCATTCTCTTTTTTCCATATAAATTTTGGATTATTTGTTTTAGATCTTTGGAAATATGTCATTGGTATTTTGATGGGGTTTTGCATTGAAACTATAGACTGCTTTAGGTAGCACGGACATTTTAATGATGTTAATTCTTCCAATCCAGGAACACAGGATGTGCTTCCGCTCATTTGCATCTTCTTCAATTTCTTTCTTCAATATCTTATAGTTTTCCAAGTACAGGTCTTTTACCTCCTTTGTTAAGCTCTTATACCTAGATACCTTATTTTTTGCAATAGTGAATATAATTTTTTTAAATTTATTTGAGAGTTTATTATTGGTGTATAAAAATGCCACTAATTATGGGATATTAATTTTACATCCTGCTACTTTGCCAAATTCATTTATTAGATCAAGTAGTTTTTTGGTGGAGTCTTTAGAGTTTTCTCTGTACAGTATTACATCATCTGTGAATAATGACAGTTGTACTTCTTCCTTTCCCATTTAGATGCCTTTTATTTCTTCTTCTTGTCTGAATGTCTGTGGCTAGGACTTCCAGTACTATGTCAAAATAAGAGTGGTGAAAACAGACGTCACTGTCTTGTTCATGTTGGTTTGGTGGTAATGAATTTCTTTAGCTTTTGTGCGTGTGTCAGAGAAGTTCTTTATTTCACCTCCAGTTTTAAATGATAACCTTGCCTTGTAATTTAAGAGACAAAAGTAGTCTTCCTGCAGATCGTTACTTTTTATTACTTTGAACACTTCATGCCAATCACTTCTGGCCTGAAGTGTTTTTGTTGAGAAATCAGCTGACGGCCCTATGGAAACTCCCTTGTATATAACTAACTCTTTCTTTCTTGCTGCCTTTAATATTCTCTCTTTGTCTTTAAACTTTGCCAGTTTAATTGTGAAGTGTCTAGGTATAGGTCTCTTTGGATTTTACTTGATTGGGACTCCCTGTGTTCCCTAAGCTTGCGTGACCTTTTCCTTCACCAGGTTAGGGAAATTTTCTGTCATTATTTTGTCAGATTTTCTATCCCATGCTCATTTCTATCCCATGTACCCTTTCTTGTACCCCTATGATTAGTGTTCCCTTAAACTATCTTCATGTAAGTATTTTTTCTGTTTTGCTCTGGTTGGTTGTTTATTTCTACCTTGCCTTCCAAGTTGCTAATTGATCCCCTGCTTCATTCGGTCTACTTCCAATACCTTCTAGTGTATTCTTCATTTCAGATATTGTATTCTTCCTTTCTGACTGGTTCTTATTCATGGTTTCTATGTGTTTTTTCATACTGATATAGTTCCCACTACATTATTTGTAGTTCCCATTAAGTTCCTCATAGTTCTCATTAAATTCCTTATAACCATTATTTCAAACTCTATGTCTGATAAATTGCTTGCCTTCATTTTATTTAGCTCTTTTTCTGAATATTCCTCCTTTTCCTTCATTTCAGGTTTGTTTCTTTGTTTTTCTATTTCAGCTGTATCTTTGTGTTGCTTGTATGTTGTCTAAAGCTGCTGTAAACCAATGTCAGATGCTGCCCACATCTAGTCCTCAACATCCTGTTTGAAGCTACAAGCCATCCACACAGTTTGTCACTGCCTCCACTGGGCTTGGCTGTACATAGGAAGGGCTCACTGTATTTTTTACATGTCTCTAATAACATATTTTATCACAGAATACTGCACCTTAATTTCAAGTAGTGAGGTATTTATTTTGTAGTCTGTCACCACCCTTCACTAACTCCACCCTCAACCCCAGTAGTATTTTCCCCCAAGGCCTCTTTAGTCTCATGGCTTAGCTGAGTGCTTACTAGATATTAGCTACTTGCTAATGTAAATTCATAATTTGCTTTGATAGTAATGTAATGTAAGTTCATAATTTATGTTGATACTAACAGGGCCATCATGAGTGGCAGAATTTCCAGATTCTGATTAAAACTAACAGTCATTAAATATTACACATGGAAAATCTTTAGAGATTATTTTATTCAATTTTTATATTTCATAGAGGATCAGAAAATTTTGGCTGATTAACTCAACAAATATTTCTTGCATATGTACTGTGTCAAGGACTATTCTATGTGCCAAAGATAAGTGATTTGCTTAAAATGTATTTAATTAAATGTGTTTGTACAGTTTATATTCTGGGAGGGAAACAGAAAATAAACCAACAAAAACATAAATACTCAGGATATGATTTACTAGTGATAATTGTCATGAATAACGTAAGCTAAATAATTAGCCTAAGTTAACACCAGTTTTAGAGCTAAACTTGAGCTTTGGTCTCCAATATCTCAGTCCAGTGTTATATTAACTAACATTTACATCCTATCTCCAAATCAGGAAGAGACTTCACACAGCTAAACTGAGGCATTATTCAAGATTGCAAATGAGCAACAGTCTGTACAGGTGAAGGTGAATTATAAGTTGCTATAACAAAGATATCCCCCAAATACATGGCTCTCTTAAGATAGAAATTTTTTGATTTCTCACAAATCATCCCAAGGCCAAGAGTCCATGCTCTTGGGTAAATTCTGCATATATATCCTTTCATCTGCTTATATAAGAAACTCAGATTCCTTCATCTCATTACTCACCCTAAAAAAGTGTGACCTTGATTGAATTGTGCAGGCTGCCACATCTTTATTTCTACCTGCAGAAACAGAGGGGGAAAGGTGAAAAATCACATGCTCAATATCTTAAGGCAAAGAACTTAAAATGGTCACATCACTTTTTATTCACTTGCCATTGGCTGAACCCAATCAAGCACACCTGCATACAAGGCAGCCTGGAAACAGTCTCCATCTGGATTGGATGGCCACCTGCTCAGCAGAACTTCTGGCTGGTCACAGGGTAGTTCTAGCAGTTTAGAAAGAAGGGACTACTGATGATATGAGAAAGAAGCAAGTAGTCATTTCTGCCTCACCAGCACACTATTATTTGCTTTTGCTTGGTCTTAGACAAGAAAGCAGGAAAACAAGTAAATAATAAGGTCAAAACCATTGTTGCAAGGATAAAGTTATCAAAAGCAATGAGACATTTGCTGTAAGAATCTGATGACACTATTTTGGTGAGGAGTGGCCCAGTTTCTACTGCCTGAAAAGCTCAATACTAAGTTTAAAGAATACCTTTGCTTAATTCCCCAAGAAAGGTAAGTGAAAAGAAAACATATACATCTTAAATGGCATTTGTTCATGGATCTAAATTGTTTTGATTGAGTAACAGAGCCCACTTCAATGTACCATAACTCTAATTTAAAGTAGTTGTGCTATGCAACACTAACACCTTATACAGACCCAGAATATTACCTCAGTAACTGAGGTTGCTATTGCCTTGCTATGAAGCCAGAAGGCAGGGCAGCTGCATGAAGCTGGTAATTTAGCACTCTCTTAGCAATTCAAACAACGCTGCTGAATCACAGAGATGTGGATTGTAATTGTCTCTTAGTAGTGGGGTCAATTGTTTCCATTTTCCATGTTTATCAGAAGGAAATTCATTTAGTGCCTTCAGCAAACACTTCTTACTGTTATAAAGAAGATTCTGACACAGCCCTTAACCTTTGAGTCACTTGTGAAAGACATTTAACTTAGGTGGTGTCTCTTCAAATAGACAACACATTGATAATATCTTATCTCTTCTCTTCCCATTTTCTCCTCTACTAAACTCATTCTTAGAAGAAGGAAGAAATTAGTCAAGTCCTGTCTCTTCTAATAAGGGAAAGATCATTATAAGGGTAACAGATATGAGAATATTAGTGCAGGGCTAGAAGCTTAAGCCAGTCATGAACTACCTTAGGAAAGACAGAAAGTTCTCTTATCCTAGAAAATTATTGCAAAGCAAGGAATGCTTGGGGTTAAGAAAAATATTTACTAGCTGCAAGGAAAGCATATAGCTAGCAAAGAGTTTGAATATTTGGGAATAGAGTTAATGGGGAACACAAGGCTTGGAAAATTTTAGTTTTAGATAATAGTTAATAAGCCTAGCAATTAATGCATGAAAGAAGCTATTGTCTCAGGAACTGAAGCCACAGCCCACCCTACCTCCAGGAGACCACAAGCAGTTAGACCTTTATGGTCCAGCAGAGACCATAAGCAATCAAGATGGTATCTGAGCCACTGTGTTCCAGGAAGAGACATCCCTGCCACCCAGGACACAGATAAAGAAAATCACCCAGGACACAGGACCAGGATTCAGATAGAAAATCAGCATTCAGCAAATGAAAAGATATTTGGAAAATTGCCAGACTGCAGCCTTTATCTGATTAACTTCTTTCCTGAATTCTAAACCCCTTATTTACACTCCCCCCACCTTGAATTCCAAATCTGTTACCTATACTTTTTTTCTCATAAAAAAAGGAATGCCGGCTTGAAAGGAACTATAGAATGGTCCATTAGGGTACATACCCGCCATCTTCTCAGATTGCTGGCCATCTGCATAAAGCACCCATAAAGATTCAAACCCTGTCTCCACTGACTGGTTCTGGTAGTGACTGGTAGCACCAATGCCTACTTTTCTGGTTTCATATTCTGGCAACTCCTTTGTGGGGCAGACTTTGGAACTCTCTGGTAAGTCTGGGTATTTGATAGGGAGTCCCATTGCTTGCCTGGACTGGAGGGGCGGGGGGTGCGGTCCTGGAGTGCAGATTTGGAGACTCCCTAGCAGCTGCCAAGTGATTTCACTTGGGTACTCTCCTTCTTTGGTTTGTGTGATTCTACAGAGCTCTGTCTGGTAGAATGGAGGGGTAAAACCTTTGTTCCAGAAAATAGTGCCTTGGGAAAGCCTTGGCTGATTGGTTGACCTATGCTTATAAACCTATGACTAAAGATAAAATGCTTTTTTATTGTAATGCTGTTTGCTTTATGTATAATCTGGACTCAGGAGAGCACTGGCCACTGAACAGGCCTTTAAAGTACTATACGATACTGCAATTAGAGTTATTTTGTCAAAGATCAGGGAAGTGGGATGAAATGCCTTGTATACAAAATTTTACAACTTTACTTAATAAAGGTATAGGAATAAAGGTAAAGGTATAGGTAATAAAGGAAATAGATTTAATAGATCTATTAAAAGGAAATAGATTAATGCTCCAGAGAAAAGGGAATTTGACTGTGAAAGATAGCAGAAGCTCAGAGGAGAGACACCAGGAAGATCTAGATATTATGGCTGCTGTGAGCATGGTCAGGGTTCCTAAGACCCCACCAGTCCTGGCGGATCTTCCTCCTTACTCAGCTGAGGGATCTGAGGAAGTGAACCTGAACTGATCTCTTTGTCTCAAACCCATCAAGGAACCAAGTTTAGTGGAGGACAAGCCCCTACTGGAACAGGTCAATACCCTTTGCAAAAACATCCAGTAGGTGTAGGGCCAGAGGGCTAGACCGCTAGATATTATTGGACACATACACGGTTTTCTAAATCAGATCTTTTAAACTGGAAAAGCTCTGAAAAGACCAGAATACAGCCCTTTAGAGTGGATGGAGGAGTGCACTCAGGATTTCGAGTCCCTGTAGGTGCACCTGGCTTCTGCACCAGCCTTGGGGCTTCCAAACCTACTAAAGCCCTTCCGATTATACGTTCATGAAAGGCAGGGCATTGCCCCACATGTCCTACCCAAATGCTTGGTGACATTTTGCATCCCATCACATATTTGTCAAGGAAACTAGATCATACTGTCCAGGGGTGACCAGCCTCCTTGAGCCCTGTCAGCCACCTTCGAGCTTTTACAGAAAGCTGAAAAGTTTTCCTTGGGACACAGCCTATTACCATTTATGCACCCCACCAAGTGTTGAGCCTCTGGAGCAAAAGGGAAATTTGGAGCTCACTGCTGCAAGAATGACCAGATACCAAGGAACTCTTCTCAACAATCCCAATGTCTCTTTCAAACTGTAAGTCAAATTCGGCCTCTCTTCTCCTGGACCCCAACGCCACTGTGCTAATACAAGACTGTGCTGAGATAATTGAAGTTTACTCTAGCAGAATTGATTTATAGGACCATCCTCTAGAAGAAGCAGACTGGACACTATATGCAGTTGGAAGCAGTTATATAGACAAAAAACAAAACAAAACAAAACAAAACAAAAAACAGAAAGGCTGGTTATGCAGTTGTGAAGGAGTAGTGGAGGCCAAGGCCTTACTGCTGGGAACCTCTGCTCTGTAAGTTGAACTGATTGCATTGATGAGGGCACTGGAATTGTCGCACAAACAAGGATTGAATGTGTGTACCACTCATGGTATGCTTTCCTAATTTTGTGTGCACATGGTTCTGCATGGAAGAAAGGAGGACCATTAATCTCCCATAAAAAGGAAATGAAGCATGCAGCAGAAATGTTAAATCTATTAGAAGCTGCTCAAGTACTTTTACAGTACATTTTAAGATGACCTTTTTTGTAAGGAGAAAAAAAGTGCAGGTAAGGGGTTTGGAATTCAGGGAAAATGTTAATCAGATAAAAGCTGCCCTCCAGCAATTTTTCTAGGAACTTTTTTCTTTCTTTTTTTTTTTAAATAGTTTCTCAAGTACAGTTGTCTCCATTTTCTCCTCACCACTCCCCTGACCCCTAGCAACTTTTTTTCTGTTTATCAGTGATTAGCTGTGTTTTAGTGAAGACATCTCTCCCTGGAGCAGGTGGCTCAGATACCATCTGGATGCTTTGGGTTCTTCTGGGGCACAAAGATTGAATTGCCTGTGGTCTGCTAGAGTCAGGAATGACTTTCAGTCACTGAAATAATAGTTTTCTCATGCATTAATTACTCAGGTTATTAACTATAACTTAAAACTAAAAATTTTCCAACTCTTAAGTTCCTCCATCAATATAGGGAAGCTAAGTGACTTGCCCAAGTGTCACACAAAGAAACATAGCTGAAATATTCCAGATACTTCATCTTTTCATCCAGGTAAAACTCATATAATCCCCAAGATTAATAAAACAATTTCCAGTGTTTCTTCGGTTTTTTACTAACAAATTCAAAATCTTTTAGTTTTAGTAGTTTTTAGGTTTATTTAATGAAATAGTACAGCTAGAAAGGATAATTAAACTTTGCAAGTAAAGATTACTCAGGAATTAAACCAAATCTATCTTGAAAAAAACTTTTTTTTCACTTCAAAACTGTCTTTTTAAAAATAAAAGTAAAGGCAACTAATTTCACACAATCGATGGTATATAATATGGACAGGAATTTTATATAACCTAATGTTTTTTAAAAGATTATTTTTTTCTTTTGTGCCCTACTCTTTATCACCTTTGTCCACCTATTGTGTTAATTTTCTGTTGCTACATAATGATAAAATTAAGACAGAGACTTTACCCTGGACATAACCAATCAGGAGGGGCTGGGGAAGCAGCAAGGTGTATAGGAGGAGTTATCCCACTCCAAGACATTGAGAGAGCCCTATAGGAAGAAATCTATGTTTACAACAAGCTCTATGGTTATAATAGCCCCTCCCCTTAACTTCTTCCCCTCTGTAAATTCCTCCTTCAGCTTCTTCCGGTTTGGTGTACATACATGGTTCACCGTGTCTGCACTAACAGAATTGCAATCTTTTCTTTTTCCCAAATAAATTCTTTTGGTGACAGAATACCTAGTCAATTCTGTTTTTCCATTTGGCAATCACCACAAATTTAGCAGCTTAAATGGACACCAATGTATTATGTTATAATTGTGTACATCAGAAATCCAAGTACAGTGTAATGTAATTGTCTTTTGTGTAGAGCCTCACAAAGCCAAAATCAAGGTGTCAGCAAGGCTGAATTCCTTGCTGAAGATTTGGGGGATATATCTACCTCCAGGCTCATTCAAATTGTTCTCTGGATTGAGTTATTTTTGTTTGTATGACTGAGCCCTTTTGTCCTTGCTGGCTGTCAACCAAGGTTGGTGAGGTGGGTGGCTGGGGAGTCAGTCTTTGCTCTCAGAGTTTGCCCACATTCTTTCTCTTGCTGCCCATGTGGCCAGTCCCCCAGTGATAGTGAGAAGACTTCCTCTTATACTTCACATTTCTCTGAATTCTGCAATTTCTCTTTGGTTCCAGCCAAAGGAAATATAGCACTTTGTAGTTTCTGCCTTTTTAAAATGGGCTTTGTATTTAAATTTAGGACACCTAGTTTTGCTTTTTATTTTATTGTGGGGAGTGAGGCTTTTATTTTTGTTGTTTTTAATTATGATAAAGCTTATAAAAGAAGTAATAAAATATTACCAAATGGTAGGCTGCTGTCATAATGATCTACTGACATTCAACATTATAACATTATATTTACCTCATATTCCTCATATTTTAAACAGTTTTTCATATATGTTTCACAAATAACTAAGGCAAACATTCCTGAGCAGGGTAGATAAGCCAAAAATATCCTTCATCCTCTTCATTTTTCAAAAAGAGGCCAGAACGCTGTCTAGAACACCAATAAATGAAAATGTATTCACTTGAGAAAGTCACTGAAAATAGTAAGAAAAAAATTCATCAAAGAAAACATTTGAATGGTTTCTTAGAAGTTAGAGTTTCTGCATCAAAATGTTAATTTCATAACAACTTGGTTGGTTTCTCCCTCATTTCATTTGGACTTTAGGTGTTTGTTTCTGTCTGCCCATTACCCTTAATTTTCAGTCAACACTTTATTCTATTTAGTCAAGAAATAAAACATGAGTTTATCTCTTAGTTTGCTTACCTAAACAGATAGAACCCCAAGGTCATTATTGTTTCTTTTGCTCACACCTGCTATCCAGTTCATCCTGTTGCCTCCAACTAAAACAACATACTCCAAATCCCATAGTTTTCAGTGCCCTCCATGCAAAATTTAGCTCATGTCAGTCTCAACTCCCATGGCAACTATTTCAATAACCTCCTTATCACTTTGCTGGCTTAAACTCATCCCACAGAGTAGCCAGAAAGATCTTTTAAAACTGTAAACCAGTCAGGTCACTTTTTTTTTGCTTAAAACATGCCACTGACTTTTCATCACAAAATCAATATATTCCAAATTCTTAACTATGGTCTCTAACATTTTCTATGAGACATTTCTCTCAGCTGGTCACCACATACCTCTTATGACTCTCTCATCTTCCACAGAGCCCTGATCCAGGTAACTGGCCTGCTTATTAACAGCTTACTTTGCATTCACTGTTCTTTCTTGTGATCAATTCAAATGTCACCTCACCACCTTAGACTCTTTCTATACCTGTGCCCAATTGTATGTTTTTCATAACATAAATTCTGTTACTTTGTTCTGTATGAGTTTATATCCAGTATTAGTTTATTTCCTTATATCCAGTATCTTCACATCCACTAATACATAAACTTCTCCAAGTCAGAGAAATTCTCTGTCATGCTTATCAATTTCTCCCAAGCACCTGTAATATTCCTTGCCTACAACAAATGTTTATAGACTAACTTATAGAGAATTTTTATATTATTAAGATAACTCCTTTTAGAGTTTGGAATTAGTTAAAAATAGCTAATTAATTGAATGTTTAGTGGGTGCTAGGCACTAGGCCAAATAATTTATATGCATTAACTCATTAAAACATTACAGAAATCTTGGGGCAAATATAGATATTATTCCCATTTTAAAGATGAAGAAGCTAAGGTTTAGAAAGGTTGAATAATTTGTTCAAGGTCACAGAACAAGTATATGGCAGAGATTACATTGTATTTTATTCTAAAATATGGTATTGTTTTCTATCTCAGTCTACTGACTCAACCTAAACTTTCTAAGTTGAGCAGTATAAGACCAAATTTTTAGTTACATGTAATAACCAAGTTTGTAATAAGCATGACTCCATGTTTTAATGTTCAATACTTCAATACTTTCTATTTTACTGATTCTTTATGAGTTCTTATTTACTCTAGGTAATGGAGTTGATTTTCAATAGAAAACTACAACCATCTCACCCAGAAGTCACCTGCAGTCTCAGTCTCCCAAGATATCCCACTCTCAGCAAAAGTGCACCCACTTGTTAGGTGCACATAATTTGAAAGTCTTCTAAATTATGCTAAGTGCTGCTTTCCTAGGACAACTTTCCTCTACCTTCTGGTTGGGAGGGGGCCTTGTTGAGACTTCCACAACTACCACAGAGGTTTCCTGCCTTTAATGGTTTCCCTTTGATCATAACCTGGGGGCTTCTCTTCCTTACTGCACTTGTTGGATCTTTCCCTAACTCCTTGCTCTCCTGCCTCAGTTTCCCTAACAGTTTCCTTCACTGTCAGCTCCTTTCCAGGAGCAGGACCTCTCTTTGAATTCTTTTAGGTAGTAAGGGGGAAGTTCAAAGTTTCTTCCTGAATCTTCTGATTCTTTAAAATGGCCACCTTAAAATAATCAATGTTCCAAAGATGCATATTTTGGGATGGCAAACTTTCTTCCCCTTTAAAAGAAACTCTGGGAAAGAAAAAGAAGAGATAACAACGCTTCTAGTTTATTTATTCATAGATCTGCAATAGAAGAGAAATCTGTAATATTCTTCTCTCTGTCCCCTGAGTTAGTAAAACACAAACGGACATGAGGGGGGCCACCACTGTAGTTCAGAATCCCAGTCAGAGTACCATCATTATTATGTGGTTTGTGTCCTCATGAGGCATTGTAAGTTTTTTATTCTGCATTTTAATGATGCAATCATGCATATTTCATAGTCATGACACTGCTTACTGTGAGTGAGTCACCAGGAGCTGGCTGCCAAAAGCAACTCAAGACTACAACAGTAGTATCATTTTTTATTTAATCTTGATATGAAGGATACTATAAAACTGGCACACAAGAAAGAGAGAAATCTGTTCTAGAACTTATTTCCCAAAGGAATGGTAGGGCAAGGGTAATAAAACAAAACTCAACCAAGGTAATAAGGAATTATTTAGAAAGTTTACTGAGAAGCTCTCATACAGGGGGAAAAAAAAAAAACAGGAGAAGGAATGGAATTTTAAAAATATTCCAAAGCTAATAACATAAATGGGACATGGGTAAAATTGGGAATGACCTCAGGGGGTAGTAACATGGTGCCATGATAAATTCCAGAGCATAATTATGAGAGCAGAGTTGTCTTTTCCAAATACAAGTTAGATGTGAACACTGTATATATTAAATATTAGTCTATGTATGCTTGATATAAATACTTAATAAAATTATTAGGTAGCTATGCCCAATCTAAATTAGAAAGAAGTAAAATTGTATAAAATTTAAAGTGTCAGAATTGACATAATTTAAAAATTATTTCATGTAATTCTAGTGATAACTCATATCCTTGCACTCCTTGATGGTGAGAAAAATCAAAAGGTGAACTGTAACAGTAAAACATCTTTATCTACACCTATTAGGCCCCAGGACTGTGAACATCAGAAACTGATGTGACTGTACAACATGTTTTTAATCACACAATCAGAATGAATTAAATCCTGAGACTAGAGTTGAAAGGCACTCATGAAGAAGACTCTTAGCTGACAGGCAACACTGTGGCATTCTCTGACCGAGCTCCCCTCAGTCCAGTCCTTTGGTGAGCATAATTCATACCACTTACTTTTACAACAGAGAGATCTGTCCTATGAGAATGTGAAAGAGGAGGAAATTTCCCTCTCTTCTCCTCTGCTTCTTTTGGCTAATTGAATAATTCAAGTGAAATAAATCAGATTAACAGGAGAAAATCCAATTTAATTTTGTGCCCAAGGCAACTTCAAATACCTGACACAGAGGTCTAACATACAGAAGAGGTTCAAAGGCAGGTAAAGTGGGATGTACATGACATCCTGAGATAAGGAGTGGGATAAAGAGCCTAGGACTTCAAAAGGGAAGAGGTCAGTCCATAGGATAAGAGGAAGAGCAGATATTCAGTAATAGATATTTTCTTTGCAATATAGATAGATCATAAAAATTTATTTCTGGCAATAACTTTTATTCAGGAAAAAAACACCAACTTAGATTCTTTTAGGTAGTTATGGAAAGGGCAGAAGCCTCTCTTGAACCCACAGGGTCTTTATGACCTTCAACTCAAAATAATTTGCATGTCATGGTGCCACATCTTGGGGTGACTTATTCTGAATCCCTACAGTTCCTTCCTCTGACACTCTGCTGAAAGTTTCACATATTAAAAGCTGAGCTGGCAACTGTGGAGAGAGAAGAAGGATTAGTAGCTGAGTGGCACAATATCTGAAAAGGGAGAGAGAAGCATAGATTACAATGAAAATGAACAGACTCATAGATGGAGAATAGGATGACAGCTAGTGGCAGTGGAGGTTAAGGGTTGGAGGAATTGAGCAAAAAGAAAAAAGGACTCATGGACATGGGAAACAGTGTGGTGATTGCTGGGGGGAGAGGAATATAAGGTGACTAAAGGTCATGTAAAAAAATACAACAAAGATTAAATTAAAAGATAAAATGAACAAACAAAAAAACAAATCAAAGCACGTTTCTCCATACCACATTAAACCAGTTTCTCAACAGCAGAAATATGTCAGTCCAATAAAAAGTCTTAGTTTCATTTATCTAATGGAAAATATTAATCTTTCTTTTAACAAATTTTAGTTAGACACTACTGATGGTGCTGTTTGATTTACATAGAAGTAACATTTTCACCAATGATTGCACAAGCTTCACCTTGTTGAGTCCATATTGTGTCCAGTGCACATTGATCTTGGGATATCATAGAGTTTTAGCATGGGTGCAAAATTAGGAAGCTTTGAACAGCAATAGCCAGCTACCCCTGGAAGTTTACTTAACTGTTTTTTCATTTGGAAGAGGGATAGACAAAATTGACTCTGTTTTAGGGTTAGCTTTTCAATGCCCTAAGATATCTCATGTCCTAATAGATTACAGTCATTTGTACCCACTGAAGTTTATATATGGAGCCTTTATGTCTTATTTACCTCATCCTGTAGGAGAATATGGGAGTCTGTAAGACCTCCCTGCTTAGCCTGATAACAAAGTAAAAGGTCACCTACTTACTAAACTAGCATGGAGTCTGGAGTAGGCTACAAAATCTAAGCCTGCTTTAAGGACTTGGGAAAATATTGAAAGAGACTCACAATATCCTAGGGGTATGTGAGTTCCTTTTATTTGTGTCTCTTTAACATGTAGGCTTCAGTTGTAGTTCAGCTCCAGGTCCAGGAAAGCAGCAAAATCAAGAGGAGAGAAGCTATGATTGACATCAGTACCAGCTGCAATGACAAGTGACCCCTACCCTGGTGCCAACCAATCAGTTGAAACCACGACCCTGAAAGGACACACCTGGAAAGCTGATGAATATTCTATTGAGATGGTCCCCTGGGATCTCCCCCAAAATCCCTGCCTCTAAAAGCTGATAAAACCTCTCAGGACAGACAAAGGACTTAAGCTCACTCTTTCTCTTTAGAGCATGCCCAGCCCTATTAACACCAGGGTATGCTCTCTTTCTTTGGAGCATGCTTGTGCCTTTTCCTCTCTCCAATTCCCTGGTGCATTGTCTTTGCTCTCCTTTCCTTTAAGCTCCAAAGTCCCTTCCTCTGCCTCTGTAATTTGTTTCCTGAGTCCACACAGCCCAGCTGGCTCGCTTCTTGTACAACTCACTTATTGTATTCCTGTGACTTTCTAAATAAACTTTTGCTTTTATTTCAGTTCCTTGGCTCTGACTTCTTTTGTTAGTCAAACTCAAGGGCCAACGTCCAACATCTGGTGCTGTTTGCCATTAACAATATCAGGGAGAAAATTTCTCACTAAAGCATATATTAAGAGGTTCCTGTGTTTGGGGGCTTTCAGATGAACTATAATGTGCCTTTGAAAAGTTGAATAAAATTCAGCTTTTGAAAGTTCACCAAAAGCTATTGGGTGCTCTTCTTTCTGAGTGCATTGTTCAGTCTTTGATCAATTACCTTGAGGAGGAAAAACATCTAGATCACTCCTATAAGATCTTGAATATCAGCCTCCAGCAGAGCTATTTTCTGATCATTTTCAGAAGAGTCTAGAGAGGTCCTGGCCACCTATTTCCTCTGTGAGGGGGAGTTCTCCAGGAGACTGTCTGACCTGTCTGATATGTACAGGATAGTCATGGGCTGAGAGAATGTCCCTTAATAACTAGTCAAAGTCTCTGTGAGACTACACCCACAGAACCAGCTCTAAGTGGTCCTATCTTGTTTAACAAAATACTGAGTTGCTTTGCAGATACAACAGACCAAAACCACGAGTTGTATCGCTGAAGCATGCTGAGAGAAAAGAACTTTGACCTCTAGCTGCACCCAGAACCAACGTCCCACCCCCATGGCACATGGATCCAAAGGACCAAGATATAACTGGAACTTGAACACCAGAACCCCTTCAGAAGGCAGGATCCTTTGACCAGGAAGATCCAATGTTGTAGCCTCTTCACCATAAGTGGCCAAGTTCCAAGTTCCTTCAGTTAAAACGTGTGCCACCAGCACTTCCACATGCCTGTTTCTTCAGTATTTTAAAAACCTTTAACCTAGTGCAGCAAGCAAGATAGTTCTGATGTGATACCAAACCCAGATTTGGCTCTCTGCCACCTGAAAAGTCCACAGTTGAGAGGCAAGTGCTGATGCAAGGAAAAATGGTTTGTTCAAAAGCTGGTAACATGAGAAGATGAAAGCTTCTCATGACAAATACCATCTTAGCATCTCAGTACAAGCAGAGGTTTTTATAAGCAGGGAAGGGGAAGGCAGAACAAAATTAACTGGAGGAGGTTGTGGGCTCTCATTGAGGATGCTGAGTGGGAGATAGCACAGTCTGCTCTGATAATCACCTCAGAGACAGTCAAGTAATGGCCTGGTTTTTGTCAGTTGAAGGTGAGCAAATCTCCTGAAGGTGAAATACCCGAAGGGTGGGGTCTGCTTCCTTTGGGGTTAGTGCCCAGAATCCTTTAAGCAAGCAGGCTGTTTATCTGTTGTGAATTTACAAGACATCATTTACAGAAACAATGCTAAAAGAATGGTGGGGTGGGTTACAGAGGTACCATTAGGTCCCTCATCTTCTTGGTTGGCCCTTTCTCAATCAATCAATAAACCTTTCCTTACCCCCAACTCTGACATTTGACTTTTGACCTCTTGAAGCATCAAGCACACAAACTTTGGTTCAGTAACAAGCCAGGTTATACATAATCACTAATCTTTCTAACTCCTCTCTAACTTTGGCAGGGTCTTCTGACAGTTAGGTTAAGAGGGTTTTATAATTGAAAGGACCTGCTGCTGTCCCAGGGATATGAATTCTCTCGGAGGGGGGGGGGGGTCCAGGATGACTCTGCAAGTGACATTACATTGGCAGGGCCTGATTACTCACCTCTGGAAAGTAGGACGAGTTATGAGACAGCAAAGTGAGTCCTGCTGCCCTTTCTGAGTTCTGCTAAGTTCACTTCCTGACATTCAGCATTTATGCAAGTAACTCATATTCCCTGAGCCTGGAGATGAGGACAAAGTACACTCCATATATGTTGCAAAGAAAAAGAAGTAAAAAATAGGCAGCTTAGTGTTTAGGTTTTCCCACCTTTCCTGGGAAGATGGTGTTTTTTAGGATCTAAGGGAACTGGCTGAGGGACTGGCTGAAGAAATGAAGCTGGGTTTTAAAACGGGGGGTGGGTCATTTAGACCACAGGCCCAGAAATCCAAAAAATCTTCTACAGGGTCATGGAAAGGAAGCTGGGGGTGAAGAGAGTTTATACCTGATTTGGTTTTAAATATTTTTCCAAGTCTGACTTTTTTTAAATTTTATTAAGAGATCCCCTAAAGCCTGCCATTATACTTTTCTTTTTGTATTTTTCTTTCACTTTGATCCTCTCATAAATATGAATAAGGCAGCTGCTTAAATGAGAGCTGTCTAAAAATATTTCCAAACATAGAAGTTTTTCTAATTGAAAAGATCCATCACCTGGCCATTGACAAGTTGGAGCTCCATTAATACATTTACTACAATAGTGACTCAATCATACAAGCCATTTTATTGGAGTTTCAATAAACTTTTACCATGGGCATAGGGATTGCCCTTCTCCCCTTGAAGCTTACAATATCATATATACCCTATTACATCTTTTCGTCTCTGGATCTCCCATGTGCGTATGGTCTCTTACTCTATTATGTATTTGAGGTTCACATGAGCACAAAATTAAATTTTATTTTCTCTTATTAATCTGTCTTATGACATTTTAATTACTCAACCAGCCAAAAGCACCAGAGCAAAGAATCTTCTCCTTTGCTCTTCTTCTCGTCTCCCCCACATTTTTCACTTTCCAGCATTTGTTCCACATCCAAGCTTGTTAGTAATGCAGATGCACAGGCTGTATGTATCTCAAAAGGACTGAATCAGAATCTTCATTTTAACAAGATCCTCATAAGCAAATTAAACAAACATTACTCTGAATTTCATGAGAAAAAAATTTCCCAGCTGTTCATTGCTTATATCTTAGATTCTAGCACCTAGAGAGAAGTCAATGTCATTTGCTAGAAGAATGAATGGATAAATTAACTGGTAGATTCTTTTCAACTCTTACTTTGCTACTCTAGGAAGATATTAATTCTTTTTAACAATTTATTTTTATTTTTATTTATTTTTCAATTACAGTTTCCATAAAATATTATACTAGTTTCAGATGTACAACACAATAATTAGACATTTATACAACTTATGAAGTTATTACTCCATAAATCTTGTACCCATCTGACAACATACATAGTTATTAAAGACATATTTTTGACATTCTTCTTAGGAGATAGAACTGTAAATAAAGTCAAGGAGAGAGTTATCACTAATCCCTATGTAGTAATTACCTCTGGGCTGGTGGAAAGGAAATGTAATTAGGGGAGAGGATGGTACAGAGAGATCTGAAGAAAATGGTTACATGCTCGTCTTTTACCCAGGGTGCTGGGCCAGTGCTCCTGGTACACCCTTGAGGGTGTGCATGTGCATCTTCTGCATTCATGAAACTGTATGCTCATTTCTAAAATTTTAAAGAAGCTTTAAAGGTGAGCATAAAGACTTTTGAATTTGCATGCTTGGTAGCAGTTTTTGTAATAATAGATTTGAGACATAATTCATATATCCTGACATTTGCCATTTGAAAGTGTGCACTTCAGTTGTAGCATTTAGCACATTCACTGTGCTGCGCCACTGCCACCGCTCTCTAGTCCCTTTCATGTTTTCAAAAGGAAACCCGGTATCCACTCAGCAGTTGCTCCCATTTCTCCCTCTGCCCAGTCCCTGGCATTTATTAATCTGTTTTTGTCACTACGAATTTGTCTATCCTGGACATCACATAAGCCGAATGATGCAATATGTGGCCTTCTGTGACTAGACTACCTTTTTCACTGAGAATAAAGGTTTCGCGGTTTATTCATGTTGTGTCAGCACCTCATTCCTTTTCATGGCCATTGCTCCTCCGAAGTAAGGACAGACCACATGTTATTCACCTGTGGTGGTGATTTTCCTCTTCCTCATTCATTTCAATGTTAATACTATGCAGCTAGACTCATTGCAGGCTCCAGGAGAGAAGAGGACTCTCAGCCTCTGCTACTGTCTGCACAAATTCTTTATGAAGCTTTAACAGCCTTTTAAGGTCAGAGCTTATAGTTCCAAAAAGCTGTAAAGACTTTAAGAGTAGATTACAGAGTTGAAAAAGTGTTCCCCATTTAGATTTGGTAGATCCTGAGATAGACCTGAGATAGACCTGTTTGATGCCCCAGGCTGAGCAGAGAAAAAAGAGCAACACAGATGTTAGAGTGTTTTGTCCTATTTTGCAAAAAGCACACACATAAAAGGAAAATTCACTAACTGCTGACTCTATTGGAAAGGTAGCCCTCAATGCATGACATACTTTGGAGAACATGATTCTTGGTTTGCATGATTTCTTTATGTTAAATCCACATAGGATGCTGAGTTTTCAATGGCTTTGTTGAAGTGACAATTTTTCCTTTTAGCACAAGTTGGTCAGGAAAGGGCAGAAGTTTCAGTCAGTGATAACCAGGGCCAAGCAGAGAGCATCTTCTAGTTTGGAGGATGCAGGGGGGAGGTCACAAGCCTGGACACCCTGGAGCAATGGGAGCTCCACAGGGATTCTAATCCTGCAGGGAAATTGCTGAGGGCACAAGGGAGGAAGGCTCAGTGCATGACCAACACTGATTTCTGCCAAGCCAGGGACCCTCAGGCTTTACCTCTAGGGTAGCAAAGGCCATGCACCCTTCCCCATTGGGGTTCTTCTACTAGGACCCCAGGATCTCAGGGTTAGCTCTTTGGCCATGGCCAGGTTACTTCTTTGGTGACCTGGGCATGGGATTCTAAATGGTCTTGGAGAAGCACCTTGGTCTCACATCAAAGGAGAGGGGCACAGCCACGAGCCCACCTGGGTGGCAGAGACTCACATCTCTGACATGACCCTGCCACATTCAGATCACCTCTGTGGCAACTCCAAGTCCTTCAGCTGGGCAGGAACCTGGTGCTTGAAAGGGTGCGGTGGTCAGCACCTCGGATTGCTTACAATCCATTCCTGAATCCCAGGCATACTCAACTGAGGAATTCTCACTGTATACATCAGACTCTGGGTCCAGACACCCAGCCTGCTCCCAGCCCAGTTCTTGGCTGCTGCACCTTGGAATTTAAAGGCTTGAGGTAGAGGGAACACCCTGAGGGCCCCCGGTGAGTTCTTTCACCTACTCTGCTAGCCCTCCTGCAATGTCACCTGGACCAAGAACATATTAATTCTTATTAAAAACTTTCAATTGTACCTATAGTTCAGGGTTAACAAAAAGGATGCTCAGTACTTGAAATGAGCAAAGTGTTGTGCTGGGCTTTGGGGCTACAGTGATATATAATTTTAAAAAATATTAAGATGTACCAAGAAACATATTTTAACTAAAAATTATATGTCCAATTATATGACAAATACATTAAAATTTAGGCAGCACTGATATTTAAGTAATGGTATAGGATAACAACAAAAAGGAAGTCACTACATACATGATAAATGGAAGTCATGTGCCACATAAGTTTTGGTCAATGATGGCAGTGATGGCATATATGGCTGTGGTCCCATAAAATTATAACAGAACTGAAAAATTCATGTTGATATCATGGACATTGTAACATCTTAGTGCAAAGTTTGCAAAAATCACCAAGGTTGTGGTTGAGACAGCAAACAGCTTTAACCTGGCTGTGGACGAGAATGGCATTAGGAGCTCTTAGAGGTGGTTCCTGAGGAGTTGACTGATGAAGAGCTAATAGAACTGGAACAGGAACACATGGCTGGAGAACAGAATAGAGACAAGAAAGTATAGAAGGAAAAAAAAGATGAACCCTAAGGAAACTCATAGCGAATTCTTTAGCAGAAACTTCTGCAGACCTCAGCAGTCTCCATAAAAAGTTTGAAAACATGGACCTCAACTCTGAAAGGCTTTCATCAACAGAGAGGAATGTTCATGGTGCATTATCTTCTTAAAAACAAATCTATGATAAAAAAGGAAAAAGAAAAGAAAAGAAAGAAACCATCATGGACATATTCTGAACACAGTGAGATCTCCTCAAGCAGGCTCAGACAGGTTCTTCAGATCTTCCAGCAGAAAGCAGTGTTGTCATGGGAGATGACAGCTCCGTGTGGATTGATGATCCTGAAGACCTTGCAGTGGGACAAGACGCAGAGGTGGAAGACAGTGGTACTGATAATCCTAACCCTGTGTAGGCCTACGCTAAGGTACATATTGTATCTTGTTTTTAAAAAGTTTATACAGTGATTTGAGTCCCGGTTTTCCTCCCATCTCTACTGGTTCCCTGTGCATTTTTCTTCATTTCACTTATTGTAGCCTTCATTTGTTAATCTAATTTGTGAGCAAAATCAACCAATTCTGTGAGCATCCTGATCACCAGGGCTTTGAACTGTGCTTCTGATGGGTTGGCTATCTCTTCGTAACTTAGATGATGTGGAAAAAATGGGACAACTGTAATAGCATAATCAATAAAATATATTAAAAAATAAAAAGTTCATACAGTAAAGTATAAAATTTATAGTAAGCAAAGCTTAATTTATTAGTAAAGAAAGAAAATGTTTTTTTTATAAATGTAGTGTAGCCTAAGTGTACAGTGTTATGACATCTACATATCTACTCACCACTCACTCACTGACTCACCCAGAGCAACTTCCAATCCTGCAAGCAACATTCAAGGTAATGTCCTATACCTGTGTACCATTTTTATCTTCTACACCATATTTGCACTGCACCTCTCCTATGTTAAGATATATTTAGATATATGAATATTTACTATTGTGTTACCTGTGCATTCAGAATGAGTCACTCTACCGTATGGCTTAGTGGTATGCAGATTACTTTGAGCTACAGGCAAATTTAGCTCCAGGCTCAAGAGAAACATCTTTCTCTCCCTTTAACTACCTTGAAGAATTAAAGGCCTTGCCTATAAGAGCTTATCGGAGATAATTTTTTTCGATCTATCTGTAGGACAGGGAAAACTGCTAACTACTGAACATCTGTTCTTGCTATCATTCTGCAATGATTTTTTAATCATTGCTTATTGTTATTCTATTACAGTAGTCCCAATTTTTCCCCTTTTGCCCTCCTCTGCCCATTTCCCCACCAGCCCCCACCCCGACCTTGCTCCCACAGTCAGTTTCCACTCTGTTGTCATGTCTATGGGTCAGTCATACATGTTTAGTGTCTGTTGTCTAGTCCTTTCCCTTTCTTTCCATGATTGTTCCCCTACCCCCACCCCTCTGGCCACATTCAGTCTACTCCATGCTTCCATGCCTGTTGTTTCTATTTGTTCATTAGTTTATCTTGTTCATTAGATTCCTCCTATAGGTGAGATCACATGGTATTTGTCTTTTGCCGACTGGCTTATTTCTTTTAAAGCTCTCAATGCACCTTACTTCATCTCTAGCTCAGGATGTCTTGTTACCTCAGTCCCCCTTTCTTGAACCTCTCATGTATGTGGGGATCTCTGACTTTCTCATGTATGTGGTGTTCCCATGAGCATGGGATTAAATTTGACTTTCTCTTATGAATCCACCTGTTGTTGATTTGATTATTTGTCCAGCAAAAACAAAAGAAAAGAAAAAAACAGAGGAGGGAAAGGGAAATTTTTCCCCTTCCGCAGAGCCACAACTGCCTACAGTATTTAGTATAATAACATGCTGTGCAGGCTTGTAGCCTAGAAGCAGTAGGCTCTACCTTATAGCTGAGGTATGTATTAGGCTATATACCACGTAGGTTTCTGTAAGCATACTCTATGATTGACATTCACACAATGATGAGAATTCCTTTCAGTAGCCTCAGAGAATTACTGTAGTTAGTTAATAGTTTCCTATTTCCAACCAGGGGACAACTATCATTTGACAGAATCTAGCTCATTAAGGAATAATTATAATAATTATTTAACATATTAAATTAAATATAAAGATAAATGATGGTACAAAAAACAAATTCTGTTTGAGTTCACTAGAAGATATCACTTATTTATACATAAACAAAAATAACTTTAGAAGTAACTACATTTATCATGTATTTAGTGGGTACTTTCCAACAGAGAAACACAGCCGAGGTCAGCTATTGGTGGTAATAATAATAATAGTATATATTATTATGAGCATTTACTATGCAATAAGCACTATTATGATCATTTTACATGTATTAACTCAATTACTGTTAAAGGGAACCAAAATTTTATCACCCCCAAACAATGCATTTTGGAATGTTGATTTTAAGCTAGCTGTTAAGAAAGAAAAGACTCTGAAAGAACTTTTGATCCTCCCTCTTTTCTGCCTGAGATTTAAGATGGAAAGGTCTGTTCCAGGAAGGGAATCTTAACATACTCACCATATTCACATTAGCATTAGATGGAAAGGCTCCAGGCCTCCCCCACCGTCTTGTCTCATGTTTCTGGGTTGCCTAGCAAAAATGCACCTGCCTCAAGTGTTCTGCTCTTCCTCAGCTACCTGTAAATTGGCTCTTTCCTTTGATATCTCAGACCCCTGCCCCTTCTCCTTTGTCTATAATGACATAGAACCCTCAACTGTCCAATGTATTAGGAATCTCATATCTTAAGACATCCCTGGCATGTACTTCCATAATAAACTTTGTACATCTTCTCCTGTTAATCTGTCTTTGTTAATTTAATTATTAGCCCAGCTAGAAGAACTTAGAAGGTGAAAGAAAAAGTATTTTTTTAGTCCCCACACTATCATCAGAACCTTAGTATACAATAGTTATTATTGGCAATTTATAATTTTAAAAAAGTATCACGGAATAGTTTGTCAATGTGACCAAGGCCCCATAGCTAGTAAGCAGGAGGGACTGATCTAACTCCAGAGCTCATTTTAAATAATGAGGCTTTGCTGGTGAAGAACTGGAACCTTTCCTTGGACTGGAGGTATGGGAGGGAGGAAGGGAGGTGAATACATTGTGATGACAGGTTGAAAAGTAAACAAAACAGCTTGGGCAAACTCAGGAAACTAATAATCATCTGATGATTTTTGAACCTCATGAGTAATAAAAGAGCATCCAAAGCAAAGCGGGTATGATGCACAGGGGTGAAAAGCTGGTTTTCACCCTCACCACCTTGGGACAAATCCTGACTCATTCACTTACCATTTGTGGGATCTCAAACACCTGACCTCTTTAAGCCTCTCATTCTTCAGATATCTCATAAGGTGGGTACAAGAATTGGATGTACTCAGTAAATTACAGCCATTTTATCAGAATTATATTAGTAGCCAGAAAACCTTAAGTTAACAGAATACGAAAGTATACCCAGTTTGATGGCTTCAGTGTGTCTCATCTCTCTCAAAGGAGACTCAACTCAAGGAACTTGGGGCATTGTCCCTAACTAGGTCATAGCTGATTAGGTCAAAGCTTTATAGCCAATTTTCTGTGTAGGTCCTCTCTTTCTTTCTTCATGTCAGGAACATTTCAATTGAGCTTCCTTTCTGTTACCTGAATCAATATTAGTAAAAAGCAATGCTTTCACAGAAGCCTAGATAACACTAAATGTCTTCCCCATTCTTCACAAATCTCTGTGCAACATTTATGTGTATATGTGGAGGTGCAATAAGTGTGGGATAATGATAAGTTGTGCATGTGATGCCAGAAGTCTGTAATTGTGACATTCTAAAGACAGCATTTTTAAAGCATTTTCCTATAGAGTTAGTACAAGTTAAATATAGAACTCCAGCTTGGTTCCACATAAATTATGGAGTTGGTCAGTCATGGAGATAAAATTGCATTTAGTGTTCCCACTGACATTATAAAAAGTGGAGTGGGAACGGGCATTTTCACACTGAATAACAGGTGTCCCAAATTTTTAATGTTGTTTTGAATTGAATCTAAGTCATGAGTTTTAAAATAAGCTCTTTCAGAAAACTGAGAGTATTACTGTAGGTAGTTAACAAACTTCCTATTTTCTACTACGGAGTGAAAGAATCTGGCTTGGCAGAATCTGGCTCATTAAGGAATAATTATATTTTCTGTGATCTAATTTAAGTTCTAAACTCATGTCTGAATTTGGCTTAAAAATTTTTTGACCTACATTTAATAAACCTTCCATCTATGCTGGCATTTAAGTGAAACTGTTCAGTAGGCAGCTAGTTAGATATTAACAAGGGAAGAAGAAGCAAAGGGAACAAAACATCTGACTAATCAGGTAAATAGCTTTGTGGGGTGACCACAGCCATCCTGAGACTGGGAGTGGGGACATGGGGCAAAGAGAGATTCCTATTAGGGCACATGCAGACCCACACGTGAGTCACCTCAAAGTGACCTCTCTGTTACTATTATAAATTAGTATTGGGTTTTGATCTCCCTTGTGGGCAAGCCTAGAGGATTTAGGGTAGAAGACAAAATGGTGGACAGGAACTAGAACCATAAAAAAAGGCATAAGCCCAGGGAAATCAAGGAAACAGATTGTTTAAAAATAAACCCTCTTTTTTCCCAGCCCAAGATAATAAAAGGAGCATAACCCCGAAGGATCGGTGCAGTTGCTTTTGGAACCTGCCCACTCCTGGTTACTCCCTCTGAGTGTACTTGCACTTTAATCAATCTCGTCACTGCCACTTGAACTCCTGTGTATGTGTGTGTGTGTGTGTGTGTGTGTGTGTGTATCTCTGAATTCTTTCTGCAACCCCAAAATAACCCTTTCTCGTGACAAAACGTGTAGCATAGTTTGGCATTTCCTTTAATGTCCTCGTGAGACATAAGTAGCTCTGACCAGAAATCATACCAGAATCACGCACTCTGAAATGTCTTTTAACATTTCCAACTTGCTCTAACACTGCTTAGATCTCACTTACATGTTTTTTCTTAAGAAAACTAAAAAAAATATTAAATTATTTCTGGAGATACTAACATCAGCCCTTGACTTACAGTATTTAGATCAGTTTTTCTTATGACTGACACCAATGATAGCATAATTATAGCACAGCCTTTATCCATACTCCCATAAGCCAGAGAAAGAATCAACATTGAACCAGGACCTAAGTAGAAATATGTTATAGCCTTCAGCTGGTCTCAAGAAAGGACTAATTTTATACCATTTCTGTTCTCATTATATCATTTTATCAAAAGAAAATGCATAAAAACAGAAAATGTATCCCTAAAGCATTATAAATCTATAACTCTTTCTCATAGGAAATAGCTGGTAAAATCTATTTATCTATTTCAAGAATAAAAGAGAAGAAAAAACAAGTATTAGAAAAGAAATAGCAAATTTTCAGCTTGTAAAAAATATGCCATTTGTTTTTGAAGGGTTTTTTTGCTTATTAGAACAATCACCCACAAAATGATTATTGAAACAGAAAAAGAAGAGAATATACAAAGTATAAAAACAGTAATGTGTAAAAATATCTTAATGACCAACATAAAAGTCAGCTCATCTAATCCAAGAGATAATTGATCAGAATATTTTTCAATCAAAATCTTTTGAAGCAGGCAGCATATTCACTCATTTTCCTAGAGAAAAATTTTAACATCAATGAATTTATTATACATACATATTTTATTTACCTGTCCTCTTAATCTACCTTCAGAATTAGGATAATTTTTTTCATACAAAGCATTAAGCGTCAACAGGCCCCAAAATCAAACAGGGAAAGTGTAGCTCTTCTAGTGAAATAAAAGCAAGAGTTGAAAAGAACAATAAATTACAGAGTTGGTTCAGCTTCCCCACTATCTAATCACTAGGAAGCAAGTGCAAACACATCCCATCTCCTTCCCATACAAGTTTTCATTGTCTTGGAGAATCATCTTTAATTTGTCCAGAAAGGAATATTTTGTGTCACACAGCTAGTATCTCCCATTATAACATGTATATGGCCATTGATAGAGTAGCAATAATTATTTGATCAACTTCACAAGTCCTTCAGAGTTATTATTAGAATATTTTATTCCTTATTCCTACCCCCTTTTTAATGCTGGAAAGATTATAGTTGGAGTTCTCTCTCTCTCTCTCTCTCTCTCTTCTTCTCCCTCTCCCCCTCTCTCAACTCCTGAGGGGGGCAAAAAAGAGGGAGAGGAAAGAAATTCTATAGTAATTCTCCTTTATGAGACAAAGCTTAATCTTCTGAGGCCCTGGAAGGCAACAAAATTGCTTACAGAAAAAGTTGTTTTTCTGCTCTCAATCTTAAACAGGAGGCAGGGCTTTCTCATAGTACCCAGGCCTTTGTCATGTAATCTACCTAACATACTTAACAAATAGAAATCAATCTAGAATATTTCAGACTGGATCTTAGATAGCTGAGTGTCTCATTCCCCACTCAAGGCAGTCGTCTCTCCACAACGCTCCTGTCTGGAGATTACAGAAACATTTCTCATGACACAAAAAAGGTTAACATGATGAAGTAAGATTATACTACTCTTTCCAAATATTCACACCCCCTCTTGACATTGTAAAAACTTTCCCTACCCACTGTCAGGCTTGGCCACATAAATTGCTTTGACCAGTGAAATGTGAGCAAATAATATATGCCACACCCTTTCAAACAGAAGCTTTAAATAGAACTTTATGGTTCAGTTTAGTTTCTTTAACTTTTGTCATCTTCCATGAGAACAATTTAACCCAAATAGGAACTATTGCTTCAGCACATTTGAACAAGAAGATACATGGAGCTGACTATAATTCTCATGTAAGGAAAGCAAGAAATAAATGTTCATTCTCATAGGCCTTTGAGATTTCAGAGCTGTTTGTGACCACAGCAAAAACCACAGAATTGGTAGCTAACACTGGAATTTTGCTATAAAAAGAATAACAACAACAAAACAAGTGCCAGGCTGCAGGCTGTATTCTTAGCCTACAAAAAGGGGGGGGGGGCAAATGGCAACCATTATTATGCAGCACAATACGACTCCTATAAGAATCTGGAAGGCAGAAAATGAAATTGTTAAAATTTTGACTACGGGCAAAGAGATTTGAAACAATGTTACCAGCATGGATCGTATTTCCACAGTGGAGAAACTCAGAAAAGAATCACCCTGTTTGTAAATAGGCACCCCCACACAAAAATAACAAGCTTAGACAATCCGAGAATAATAAGTTTTTTTAAAAGGAACTATTTCTGATTTATTATGAGAGAAAAATGTAAAATAAGAATTGCTTGGCCCTGATTGGTGTGGCTCAGTTGGTTGGGTGTCACCTGCTGCTGAAAGGTCGCAGGTTCAATTCCAGGTTGGGGCACATGCCTGGGTTTAGTCCCCAGTCAGGGTGTGTCTGAGAGGCAACCTATTGATGTTTCTCTTCCTCTCTTTCTCCTTCTCTACCCCTCTTTCTAAAAATAAATAAATAAAATATTTTAACAAAAGAAAGACTTGGGCTATTAAAGCTGATTAAAACTAATACTAAGTGAAATTCAGGCTCAGGAAAAAGATATTTTATCAATATATATGATTACTTTAAAGTGGCTCAGGGAAATAGACTAAGGCTCTGGTCCCACAGGTATCAAAAAATAGAGGTTTGATAAGTTCACACTAAACCTAATCACGTCATTAGAGTAAGGTAATTCATTCTCTCTCTCTCTTTCTCTCGTGTGTGTGTGTGTGTATATACACATATATACATATACATATACATATACATATACATATACATATACATATACATATATATAAAAGCTCTGACAAACAGAGCTCTGACTGGGGCAAAGAAACTGGTTGCTAGATTTGTAAATGATCTTTGGGCAATCACCCTCCTGAGACAGGAAGAAGGCTGCGAAAGTTGCTAATTCCTCCCAAAGAAAAACTATTTCCCTAAGTCTGTATCAGCTGTGGCCAAGAAAGAAAATGCAAGAGAAGTTCTTTTATGAGTGGTTGTAGGAGCTGCAGACAACAATGAACTAGAGAGTTATTATCAGGGAGAAGAATCTGGCTTAACCAGATTTAGGGAAATTTCAAATCTAGAACCTTCTTATTTTTTTTTATTTTGTTAATTCTTGTTTGTTAAATAGACATATTGCAAAGTTTCCTAAGGGAATAAGTCATTAGTGGAACAATTTACATAAGCTTCTCATTCTCTCTAGTAGATGATTAAAAGAAAATCAGTTACAGGTTTTCACCCTGTTTTTCTGAGAAATAGGAGAACAGAGCACCAGTTAGAATGGGGAATATGAGGTCTGTCTGGAAAAAGTCAAACCATTGTTAATATAATAAGAACAGTTTGTGAGACATTCCTGTAACCTGGCAGCCAAGGAGAGTGGACTGGAATGCACAAGCATGAATAATGACAACTTCACTATACTAATTAGAGGGGGTAGTAGACAGAGTTGACTGAACATGTGTACTGTGTGGCCATCACATTCAAAATGGCTGAGCGAGTAGAGCAATGAATGTGCATCAAATTTTGCATTAAGCTTGAACATTCCTCCACAGAAACTATTCAGATGATTCAGAGGCTTTTGGGGATGATGCATTGAGTGTAGTGCGCTCAGTAAATAAAAGTGTGGCACAAACACTTCAAAGATGGTCAAGAACCTGTTGAAAGTGATCAATGTTCTGGAGGGTCTGTGACAAGCAGAACACATGAGAACGTTGAACATGTATGGACTGAAATCAACAGAGATCAGTGACTGACAGTGTGAGAACTAAAAGCTGATCTGGAGATTCCGAAAACTACCATATCCAAGATTTTGATGCAGGATTTTGGCATGAAACGTGTCGTGGCAAAATTTCTTCTGTGGTCTCTGCTACCAGAACAAAAGGAACACCATGCTGCAGACACAAATGACTTGATTCAAACCACTACCAATGAGCCAGATTTGGCACCCTGCAACTTCTGGCTCTTCCCAAAACTAAAATCACCTTTGAAAGGGAAGAGATTTCAGGCCATTGATGAAATTCAGGGAAGTACAACAGGGCAGCTGATGGCGATTCCAAGAAAGGATTTTGCAGTGTTTTGAACAGGGGAAGAGACATTGAGAGAGCTCAAGGTCCCAAGGTGCCTATTTGGAAGGAAACTGAGGCTTCATTGTCCTTTGTACAATGTTTCTTATATCTTGTATCTTCTTCATTCAAGAAACATTCAATAGAATATTTCTATTTTTCATATTACATGACTGGATACTTTCTGGAGAGACCTCGTATATTATGAATTCTAGGAAATGGAAAAAAACAAAATTTTCAGTCTTCCAAGATGATCTTTCAGTTTACATGAGCTAGTAAAATGACAAGCAAAAATTTTAAGTTTAGAGTAAAATGCATTCTGGAACAAAAATATGTATAATATCATAAATCTCATCTACTCTCAGAGAAATATACCCCAAAGAAACTGTTCAATTGCATCCCTGCAAGCTAATGTGGCCATTGGTGTCTTTACTCTTGCTCACAGGATAAAATACATGAAAAAGCTGGCAACATCGCATCTTCCCCTTTGAGAGGTGTTTCTGGCTTTTATTCTGCCTCTTTGGTTTCTCTAAGAAGATTTTCAGTTTAAATGTGTGTAAATGAAGATTTTTTAAAAGGAATAATTTACATCCATAAAGAAACTAATATCTCATTATCAGAAAACATAAAAAATTAGTTGTCAGTTCTTCATTATAGCTCAAAATATGAGCAAACTTTCACTTGGGTCATGAAGATGTGTTTTATTTCGTGTTTTTTCCTCTATAAATTCAAACATTTACTTGTTCATGCCTGAAAGAAACAAGGCATCAGTTTGAAAGGCATTTATTAGTGCTCTTTTAGTCTAAATATAACTGTCTGCTCAGCACATTTTGAAATTAAAGAACACATAAATAACTATATATTCTGTTCATTTTTCTCATACATATATAATACTATATCTTATTTAAATTGCCATTTAGTATTGATTTTCAAATGAGCTCCCTAAAGAACAAATTATTCTCAACTATTGAGTTATTACTTTCCCAAATATAATTTATAAAACTAAAAATATTTCACACATGATGTACCAAATTATTTTCTATAAGAATTTTCATGTTAATTCTAGAATTATGGAAGGTTTGAAAAGTCAAAAATTTGAAATTATTTTGTGTAATATAGCAATGATTAGGCAGGAATAAATATTGAAACATACTTTGGTAAATATGATAAATAGAATGGATATCAAAGCTTTTCTACATTATAGAAACTGCTATCCAATTCTTAATCTGGTGATTATTTGGCTTTGTAGAAAACAAAACAAAACTATACAAAACCCAAAACTATCACATTAGAAACAGTATCAGTATAACAGAAAGTATTCTGAACTAAATGTGAAGAACCTGGTTTCCATTCTTAATGTTAAGCAGCTCCATGTTCTTAGGTACATCGCTGTGTTTCTGACTTTCAGTTCATGTAATTTACAAAATAAAGGAGTTGCACTAGATGAGATCCACAGGCACATCTACAAAATTAAATGACTTTTCCTGTGTGGGCAAGCAATTTTTAAGAAGTTCTTTCCAAAATTTCTCTGACATAATTTCTTTATAACTTGCTAAAGCCAAGAAAAAATGTGCAATGACTTAATGGCAACAACGTTAAAGAGAAAAAACAACTCAGACTGATACTTGAAAACTAGCTGTGAGATATGGTGAGATAGAAAAAGGTGATCTATATATAATTAATTATTCACTATTTGAGAACTCAATTTAAGTCAATACAACAGGCATTTAGTGAGTTCTTATATGTACATGTGTTGAAGGTGAGAGTAATACAAAAGTATGTAGTCTCTACCCTAAAATGATTATGAAATCTGCTTTTAACTCCTTTTATTTTTTTATTTTTATAGCACATGATAAATTTTTAGAACTTAGTATTTCAGAATGGTAGTAGAAATATAGTTTTTTAATGCCATTTTTGAATGTCAGTGAATACATATCTACTAGTCAAGCTGGAATAAATACTTCAGATCTTCAAAATGAATGTTAGGGAGGTCAATATGTCCTTTCAAAGTGATGGAATCCTGAACAGACAGAGTATGAGTACCTCTATCCCTAAGATCAAGACACAAGTTTTAAACATTTATCCAATAATTCTGTGTAAATCAATCCCTTTTCTTTTTATATCTTGAAAGTAGATTTTTTTAAACTGTGATTAGTGATTACATTTTAAACTGCACCTGCCTTGATAGTCTTCATTGTCTCTATGTGGGGTTGGTTTGCCTCTTAGAAAGAAACTATTAGTTTCTATTCCCTCATCCAAGATTTTAAAAATAGTCAAGCATTATATACAAAAACAAAAAGGCCCACTTCAAGTAACAAATGAAATATGCAACTCCAAATGATGCATGCACATTGACAGTAAGGGCATTGGTGTACTCCGCACATAAATGATGCTGGGGACGCGACAAACAGTTGGCAACATAAAACAGTGGTCTCCAAGGAACTTACTTAGTCAGACCTTTAGAGAGCCCTGGAAAACTATTTTTAACAAAGGCTCCTACAATACATATGCAAAAAATTAAATTGTAAATCACATAATTGAACAAAAAATGATTTCTTTATGGAAACTTCTAATACTTGCCTAAATGCAATATGGTTTTTCCAATGAACTCATGTGTGTATAGTTGTGGTCATAAAAATAAGTACACAAATCAAAAGCTACACAACAACATTAACAGCAAATCCAAATATGAGCAAAGATATTCCTATGAATTCCATGTTTCATCGAAAACCACCAATCCTTTAGTTCTTTTCTTGTATGTTACTCTCAAATTCCCTGGATTTTATTTTATTTTCTCTGTGACATTGTCCACAGATATATTGCAATGGAGTGCAGAGAATGGGCTCCCTGAAAATAGGGAAACATTCCCCCAAACCTGCCTACAGGCAGGATTGAAGGGAGGGGGAAGGGAAGAGTGGATGGTACAGAGTTTAAGACACATTGCGTAACAAAAGGCAAGTTAATAGCCACGCCTTTCTGAAGGGAAGAGGGCTACCACCCAGGAGGAATTATGTTCGTGACTCTGAGAACATGTAGGGACTCATGACATTGAAGGGAAGCTCATACAGCACTTGTGCAAGAGGCAGGGGGCAGATGACCACCCTAGATGCCCCTGTGTCGCTGGAAACTCTTGCCTTGACTAAAAGATGGCAGTAAAAAGAGGGTGAAAGATGTTGGGGAACTGACATAAATGGTGGATACTAATGCACCATAGAAAGGTCTGGGTAGGAAAACACAAAGAAGTTCTGGACTGAGCATTTATATTAGGGTGGGCTCAAAGTCAGGAGGGAGAGAGAGCCGCAAGGTGTACAGTGAGAGAGAAGGCCTGCTGGGAGGTCTGAAGGACCTACAGAGAAGTCACTCTCTTGGGACATATGTCTCCCTGTACTCCACCAAGTTCCAGTGAAACACAGCACATGTTCTCCTGAACCACTGCATGGAGACTGAGAGCAGTGAACCCCAGATCCTGAAAGAGAGAGCTGCTGTGAGAGCATGGCAACTACCAAGCCCACAAACGCACATTCCAGAGAGGACAGAGACCTGTTTACGTGTCCAGTTGATGGACAGATAAGGATATGGGGAACTTTGGGCATGGTTTTGGCTTATACACTTTTGGGAAGTAAGGGAAGTTCTGGGTCTCGTGGGACAGGTGAGCTCTGAGCAAGGATGCTTTCAATCCCCTCCGGGTTGGTACCCTGTTAATAAAAACCTGTTTCTTTCAATACTAATTGTTAGGTCATATGTAAAGTCACCAGGTGGCCGAACCCCAGTTTGCTCAGTAACAATATCATTGGCTACTGCTTTGAGGGTTGGACAACCTTCTCACTTCCATTGTTATTGCCAATGTGGCACTGAAAAACTCCTTGCTGTGCACTTTGAAACAGATTCTTAACTCCTTTTAGAGAGACACACATAAGTGATTTTTTTAATTTATTCTGGCTTAATCCCCTAAATAATGATTCCAATATATGTATTTCTTCAACATTAAATTTTGCACATCAGTGTTGCCAGAGATCAAGATGCTGTTTCTTTCTGTGTTAAATATCTGCTTATTATAACACACAGTTTTCAACATGTGACTTTGGGGTAGGATGCTCTTATTTCAAACTCTATTTTCCTTTAGTGAAAAATGGTGATGCAGTAAAGTATTCCATATATTTCTAAACAAATATTTTTCTCCACTGGTAAATGAAATGGATTTACCAAGTTTGATCAGTGGTTTACATGTCTGAATTTACCTTAATATTACAATTAATTTTTTCAGTTTTTACCTATAAGAAAGGAATGCAAGGATGCAAAATTTGTAGAGAAAACAAATATTTTTATAAAATTCTGCTTTTAACATATTAAAATACCTTAATGTGAAATCAGACCAGCAAATTACCAAGTCATTCGAGAAGGAAGTATTTATTGGATAAAGACTAAAGCTTAATCAAAGTTAAGTCAGGGATGACAGACATTTAGTTTGGAAAACCCAAGGACTAAGTAAGTCAGTTGAGATAGGAGAAATGGGAACTCAAAGGCTGGTGACAATGAAGTGTCACTTCATTTGACTCTAATTGCCACTCAGTTGTACAAATCTATCTTGTTCAGCTATGAGTAGAAAAGAAAAGAAAAATCAAAGCCAGGAGCTGGTCCCAGGATCCATCTTTTGGCCTTCTTGTTTATTTTGAAACTACTCTGGCCTAACCCAACTGAGAGCTTTTTCTATGTGCTTTCCATCAAGTCAAAACCAGCTATATTTCTGATGTTTGAAAGAGAAAGTTTTCATCATGTACATTTATGACTTTTGATATAGATGGAAACTCTACTGTCCATAGAATCAACATGAATTGGTTGCTTGCTTAGAAAATGTGGTTTACTAAGAGACTGAAGAAGATGGCTTTGCTATCTGCAGATGGCTGAAAACTATTTTTATAGTCTGCAGTGGGATGACCTATAGTTAGGGCTATCCTAATTAGATGGTGAAATGGAATCTGAGCAGAAAGAATTTATATGAGTCATTGAGGAATTTTTAGGACAGAATTACAAGTTAACTAGGATCATAGCATATGTGGCAAATTTTTTTTAGATGAAGTATCTAAAAGTCCTAAACTTAAGGATTTTCTATTAATACTTAACAATTATTAATCATTGCAATCCCAAAAGTCATATTTTAATGTAATAAATTATGAAGTCAAATTTCATTGATCATGCATTTTATATGCCCTGATATATCATATATTAATCAGTGAATGATCATAAAATATGATAATGTGAAAGCTTTTTTCTTCTATGCAAAGAACGATGGATGTACCCATCAAAGAGACTTATTACGATCATAATAAACTGTGTTATCAAGCATATGACTGCACCACCACAGTTATTCTAGCTTCAGTTTCAAAAGTGCCAAGAGCATACCAAATGGCTAGGCAACGTGGATGAATATCTTTCACATTAGAGTCAATTTCAACATTTAATTACAAAATGTTTTCTGAAAGACAACTATCCAGGTTTTGTCTAACACTTTTCTTTATCAGTTATGCTGTTACAGCTGTCCCAATTTTTCCCTGTATGCTGCCCTCCACCAGCCACCCCCACTCCCTCAGGCAATCCCCCCAACATTGTTCGTGTCCATGAGTCACTCATATAAGTTCTTCGGCTACTCCATTTTCTATACTGTACTTTACATCACCATGGCTCTTTTGTGGCTATCTATTTTGTAGCTATCTCTTAAACCTCTTACCTCTTCACCCATTCCCCCACACCCAATGCCAATCTGGCACCCATCAAAATGCTCTCTGTATCCATGATTCTGTCTCTGTTCTTCATTTGTTTGCTTAGTTTGTTTTTTAGATTCAATTATTGACAGGCAAGTATTTATTGCCACTTTATTGTTCATGGTTTTGATCTTTTTTCTTAAATAAGTCCCTTTAACATTTCATATAATAATGGTCTGCTGATGATGAACTCCTTTAAATTTTTCTTGCCTGGGAAGCTCTTTATCTGCCCTTTGATTCTAAATGGTATCTTTGCAGGGTAAGCAATCTTAGCTGTAGGTCCCTCCTTTTCATGAATTTGAATATTTATTGTCAATTCCTTCTAGCCTGAAAAGTTTCTTTTGAGAAATCAGCCTACAGTATTATGGGAACTTCTTTGTAGGTAATTATCTGCTTTTCTTTTGCTGCTTTTAAGATTCTCTCTTTATCTTTAACCTTCAGCATTTTAATTATGAGTTGTCTTAGAGTGGGCCTCCTTGTCTTCATCTTGTTTGGGACTCTCTGTGCTTCCTGAAATTGCATGTGTATTTCCTTCATCAAACTAGGGAACTTTTCTTTCATTATTTTTTCAAATAGATTTCCAATTTGTTGCTTTCTCTTCTCCTTCTGGCATTCCTATGATGTGAATGTTGACTGCTTGAAGTTGTCCCTGAGGCTGTTTATACTATCCTCATTTTTTAAAAACTTTTTCTTCTTGTTGTTCTGATTAGTTGTTTTTTGCCTCTTTGTGTTCACAGTCATTGAACTGATTCTCAGCTTTACTCACTCTACTGTTGTTTCCCCATAAATTATTCTTTATTTCAATTAGTGTATGCTTTGTTTCTGACTGGATTGTTTTTATGCTGCCAAGGTCCTCACTAAGTTCCTTGAGCATCCTTGTTACCAGTGTTTTGAACTCTGCATCTGATAGATTCCTTTTCTCCATTTTGTTTAGTTCTTTTTCTGGATTTTTTATTTGTTCTTTCATTTGGGCCATGTTTCTTTGTCTCTTCATCTTGGCAGCCTCCTTGTGTTTCTTTCTATGTATTAGGCAGAGCTGCTGTTACTCCCTGTCTTTGTATCATGGCCTAATATAGCAGGTGTCTTGTAGGGTCCAGTGGCACATCCTCTCCTGTCACCAAGTTAGGTCCTTGAGGTGCATCCTTTGTGTGTGCTGAGTAAACCCCTTCTCGTAGGTAAGACTTGGTTACTGTTGGCAGGTCAATAGGGGATATTTACCTAGGCCAGTCAGTTGTAAGTATTGGTTGTGACCACTGACCACCAACCTCTGCCCTCCATAGAGTACCAGCCATGTAGGGGTACACTGGTGGTGCTCCGATATGGTCTATAACTGTTCACTCTGAGCACTGGCTCTGGGGTTTCCCCAGTGGTGAGGGCTAAGGTCAGTCCCCACATGCATTTTGCCCAGAGCCACCCTGTCCAAGCTATAGAGCAATCTGAGATGGCTGCTACTGGTGCTGGGCTTGGAGATTCCCAGGTGAAGCCAAGCTGTGAATCTAGACTGGTTGCTGCTAGTCCCAGGCATGGGGTTCACTGATGCCAGCTGTTGCTTGTTTGAGAGGATTTAGGAAGTTGTGCAGCATAAGCCAAGACAGCCAGCCATTCATATGGAAAAGCAGCTTGAGTGAGCCCATAAGTTGGGTGGGGAATTCCTTGGCAGGTCAGTGTTAGCTGGGTGGATAGTGTCTCAGATATGGCACCAGCTTGCTGGCTCTGTGGCTCTGTGTGGAAAGGGTTTAGGGAAGGGACAATGGCCTCTGTTCACCCTGATGCCAGACACTTCATTTTCTCCCTCTATGCCACTGGTATCTTTTCAGCTGATACCCAATGCTGGAGCTCAGAGGAAGTAAATCTGTGCATAGGTTCTTTAAGTGGAACTGCTTGGGGCTCCAGAAGTTTCTTCCCCCAATTCATTCACCACTGGTTGTGCAGCTAGAAGTTGTGAAGACTTATCTTCCCAGCACTGGAACCCTGGGCTGAGGGTCCTGGTGTGGGGCTGGGTCTACTCACTCCCAAGATATCCCTCCCAATTTTTTATCCACCACATGTGGGTGTTGGGCCAGCCCATTCCATGCCTCTACCCCTCCTACCAGTCTGAATGGATGTGGTTTCTTTAATTCTGTAGTTGCCAGACTTCCATTCCAACTTGATTTCTTATGGTTCTGAGTAATGGTTGTTCTATATTTTAGTTGTAATTTTTATGTGGTTGTGCAAAGAGGTGAGCTAGGTCTGCCTACACCACCATCTTGACTAAAGTCTAACACTTTCTAAAGTGAATATATGTCATGTGTAAAAATACAATAGTGAAAGAAAATGATAGGTGAGGTCATAGGTAAACAGGGAAAACTTAAAAATTTTAAACTCAAAAAATTTAACAGTCTATATAGAGTCATGATGATCTATCCCAGGCTGAATGGGATCTTCAAATGCATTTCCCACATTTCCCACTGAAAGTCAATACAAGGAATTTATCAAGGGACAGCTATTTGACCATCTTGCCCTTTCTTTCTTTCTAGCAATTTCATGTGTATTTATATTTCCATAATTACTTTTCTTACAAATTAGACTTTATTTTTTTGTTTTTTAACTTATTTTTGATTAATTTCAATCTTTATTGTATTTTTTACATTACCTTTTAATCCACTTAATACCACCCCCAGCAATCACAGCACTGTTGTCCATGTCCATGAGTCCTTTTTCTTTTACACTTAATCCCTCCACCTCCTAACCTCCCTCCACCACTAGCTGTCATCTTGCTCCTCATCTATGAGTCTGTCCTCCTTTTCCTTGTAAATTCAGTTTGTTCATTAGATTCCACATATGAGTGAAATCATATAGTATTTGTCTTTCTCCAACTATTTCACTGAGCATAATGTGCCCCAGGTCCATCCATACTGTCACAAGTATAAGATTTTCTTTTTTCGGCCCAGTAGTATTCCATTGAGTAAATGTCCCACAGTTGTTTTATCCACTCATCTTACAATGGACACTTGGACAAAGCCTATAGCATTCCCTTAGGATTGGAAACAACACAGTGATGCCTGCTTTCCCCTCTCTCATTCAACATAGTAGTGGAAGTCCTAGCTACAGCAATCAGACAACAAGAAGAAATAAATGAAATCCAAATTGAAAAGAAAGTAGTAAACTGTCGTTATGCACAGATGACAGGATTCTGTGCATAGAGAACCCCAAAGATTCCACCAAGAAACCACTAAATCTGATAAATGACTTCAGCAAAGTAGCAGGATACAAAATTAATATCCAGACATCAGTTACATTTTTATATGCCAATAACAAACAGAAAGGGAAATCAAGAAAACAATCCTATTCACAATTGCTTCAAAAAGAATAAAACCTAGAAATAAACCTAGCCAAGGATGTAAAAGACCTGTACTTGGAAAATTATAAGACACTAAAGAAAAGAAATTGAACAAGATACAAATAAGTGGAAGCATATACTGTATTCATGGATAGGAAGAATTAACATCATTAAGATGTCCATTCTACCCAAAGCAATCTACAAATTCAGTGTAATTTCTATCAACATTCCAATGGCATATTTCACAGCACTAGAACAAATTTTTCAAAAATGTACATGGGACCACAAATGATCGCACGTAGTAACAATGATCCTGAGAAAGAAAAACAAAGTTGGAGGAATCATGCTATGTAATATCAAACTATACTATAAGGCCACAGTAATCACAACAGGAAGGTACTGGCATAAAAACAGACACAGAGATCAATTGAACAGAATAGAAAGCCCAGAAATAAACCCAAAACTTTAGAGTCAATTAATATTTGACCGAGGAAGCAAGCACATACAATTGGCTAAAGATAGTTTATTCAACAAATGGTGTTGGGAAAATTGGACAGATGCATGGAGAAAAATGTTACTAGATCACCTTCTTATACCACACACAATAATAAATTGATCAGACTTTAATGTTAGACCCTAAATTATAAATATCCTAGAAGAAAACATAAGTAGCACAATCTTGGACATTGCTTGTAGTGACTTTTTATCAGATATATTTCCCCAAGCAAGGAAAACTAAAGAAAAATTAAACAAATGGGACTATATCAAACTAAAAAGTTTTTGTCCCACAAAGGAAATCATCAACAAAATAAAGACAACCCACAAAATGGGAGAACATATTCACTGTTACACTTGATAATGGGTTAATATCCAAAATTTACAAAGTACTTACAAAACCCAACACCAAAAAACACAAACAACCCAGTTAAAAAAATGGGCTAAGGACCTGAACAGACACTTCTCCAAAGAGAACATACAGATGGCCAATAGACATATGCAAAAATGCTCAATGTCACTAATCGTCAGAGAAATGCAAACTAAAACCACAAGGAGATAACATCTCACACCTGTCAGAATGGCTACCATCAATAAATCAACAAACAACAAGTGCTGGCAAGGATGTGGAGAGTGGGAGATGATTTTGAACTGTTGGTGGGAATGCAGATTGGTGCAGCCACTGTGGGAAGCTCTATAGAGACACTTCAAAAAATTAAAAATGGATCTGCCTTTTGACCCAGTGGTCCCACCTCTGGGAATATGTCTAAAGGAGCCCAGAACCCTAATTTGAAAGATCGTAAGCACCACCATGTTCTTTGCAGCATTATTTACATTTGCCAAGATATGGAAGCAGCTCAAATAAACTTTAAATTTAAATTTTATTTTAATTAATCCATAAGAGCTCTTGTATTTCTGTTAGGAATCTCTTAGTTTCAGTAAGGCCTAGGAGAACAACCAGAAATTATTTAGTCTACTGGTACTTAGAGAAAAGTTTTTATCAATTTTCAAAATTATCTTTTTTATTCTAATTTATAATAACATCCAAAACAGAAATGACTGATTAAACAAATGTAAAAGAATAACAAATTGAGTAGCTGATGCTTCTGGCCTTTCCTTCGAGTTGGAGGCCTCTCCCATCTTGGCCTCATTCTGTAGTTGCCAGAGGAGCTCACAATTTTTTTTGTACTGATTCTACTTCCTTTCTAACCTACAAAACCCAGGGAATCTGTGCAGCTCTGGTTTTTAGTTATCATTTATCACTCATTCTCATCTGGGGCTAAAGTAATAATGACTCAAGAATATTTTCCACTTCAGGAGGTGATGTTTCCAAAGTTTGGTAGCTTGGTTTAGTATAAATATAATTTCACCCATTCCAGTGAACAACTACATAGTTCTCAAAGTTTGTAATATTAGTAGGTGTATGAAATATTCTAAATGAATAATTAATGTATTAGTTTTAGTTTAATTCACTAAACTAATACATTAGCATATATTAGTTTATTAATGTATTACTAAATTACTAATGTATTATTAATACATTAATTTAGTGAATTACCACAGGGGAAAATAATTCTTTTTTTTTCTGACTAAATATATTTTTGACAACTTATGTATGCCAGGCACTATTTTAGGCCCTGGAAATAAAATAGCAAATAAAATAGAACCCCCAAAATTACCATGTACATATGGAGCTTTCAATCAATGTTTCATGTAGTTTTGGGTACACATAATTTACTCACAGTAGACCTTGTAGAACATGCACACTGGATTAGGGTTCCTTCTTCCTTGCTCTCAAGGAATCTTGAATTCTCCTCATCGCATTTATAAAATTGGACTGAAATTATTGATGTCTTCCACACTAGATCTTCCAGGTAAAAATAATTTCTTATTCACCTTCATGGCCCCACCTCTTAGTGCTACACTTTGAATAGAGTAGAAGATTTTGTATTTTTTTAATTGAATGAACAATCCTATTTGCTTTAACTGTTCATGGTTACTGTTCAATTAAAAGGAACAGATGACCTTTTAAAAACACCTAAATTCTAATGTCTCCTCATGATACTTTCCTATCCTCAGTCATTGCTTCCACATGAAGCATAGTCTGATATTCATTTCTTTTAGCTCAAGGAGACTTCTTATTATACAATTCATATGAGATTTAATCTTTGTTTCTTCTTAGAGAATATAAATCATATTGATGTATCATTACTTACAACTACATTTTAAATGATGTATTAGTGATATCTTTCAGTATGCTAGATGTTTTTCAATACCAAAATAATTCAATTCTACTTTTCCATTATATTTGTAAAATTGAAAACATGGAACATTAAGTTAGTAATTAAGACTATGAGCTAGGTAAAATATCAGTGAACAATTTAAATTCTATGCCTAATGAAATGAGTGGAGTAAAATTGAAATGGCTTTTGTAATATTTACCTGTTATTTTAAAATAGGTAGATCAATATACTAGTAAGTTATAGCATTCTTTTGCTAGGGTTTGCATTTATATGTGACAAGATCCTCAAATGCTCTTACAATTTTACTTTAATAGAAAAGACAAAAACAAATTAGGAAAATATCCTAAAACATTAAGGTAAAGAACATTAAGCAAAGCAAACAGGAACAATTTTCCAACTATATGAAGAATTAAATTCTGTACATGACTCAGGGATCCACAAATGGAAGCATAAAACTGATTTTAAGATCTCACTGGCTAGACAAGCACTAAGCCAATATTTGAAGTGTACTTTTTTTAGTAATGTTTTATCTTTCTTCTATTAAGCCTTATTTTTACTTATTGTCTACTGACATCCATCTCTTGTCAGTATCTTGTGTTCTTTAATTTATTTTGATGCTTTTAATGTTTTCTCATTTTAACTCCCCCACTGACTCATTTTACAGGCATTAGCAAACAACAGCACATCAGAAGTAAAATCCCTAAAGACTGAGAGGGTAAGAAACCACCTATTCTCTATTCCTATGAGAATAATGGGGATGATTTCCGCCAAGCAGAGAGAGAGGACTTAAAAACTTCCTGCTAATAAGCAAGGTTTCACATAAAAGGAAAGCTAGTGCTCTCTAAAGTGGTTCCTGAGGACTAACCGGAACCAGAGTAAACAGTGCAGTGGAGGTCTACACGGGGACTGCATCGTACTTTCCTCCTCGGTGAAACCTTAGATAGCTGGTCATTTTTTTGAATTTTATTTTTGAATACTATTTGAATCAAAAGTACAATGCTGCAGGGACTACTGTGTCATCAACTTTGCCTCTTAGAGTTATTGTCTTGATTTCTGCAAGAAAATTTTGGACAAGCTATTGAATTTTTTAAAGGTCCCATCTTCCCTTATATAAAATGATGTGATAATTGTAGCCATATTATAAAGTCAATTTGAGGAATGAATAAGAGAATTTATGTATACTTCATTGCATAGTGTCTGGTATATAATAACTACTCCATATGTATTTTATTTATAATTTTGGTTGTAAAGTTCCTAGGAAATATTCTTTTATACATGTCTGAGGGCATGATAACTAAGATTCCTTAAGGCACCTCATTATGCAAAACTTATTAAACAAATCCTTCACAATTTACCTGACATGTAAACCAGAGGTTACAATGATGTCAGTTAAAACCTCTATCCTCTGGATTCTAATTTGCAAAACTCAAGATGTCTTTCCATACAATCTGAATTGTCTAACATGTGATTGTGTGTCAACCCACATCTATATGCAAATAGTGAAAATATAAAAAGAGTATTCTAGATGCTACAAAAGTATAATATGGTATCTAAAAATGCATGTAAACCAAGAAACCATAATCACAATAATAAATAATCCCAATAATATTAGTTCCTTTTTAGGAAGTTTTATAATTTATAGTCATAAATGATGTTCACATTATGGAAGGAACATTTTCAATGAACAATGGTCGGTGGAAGCTCATTCCAGGCTGATGCCCTGATCCTGTCCCCAAGGTTTCCTCCTCCCTGACTTCTCAGTGAGTTAAGGCAGCCCAGCCTGAGTTCTCCAGTTGCTTCTTCTATACTAAGCCCTTCCTTGTGTGGACAAAAACAGGCCACATACTAAACCTGACAAGCTTGGGGGAGATCTGCATGGCAGCCTTACAAACTCAGAGACAAAAGTAACCACAGTGGATGGTCTGAAACTAAAACTTTCTAACTAAAATCAAGTCATGGTGGGTAGTCATGTCCTAGGCTGGTATCATCCCTGACAAATATCAATCTTTGCCTTAATTGAGCCAGACTATTATTTCTTTGTATCTACAATAACATACTTTTGGCAAGTCAGAGTAATTTCCTTTTTTCAGACCCCTTGAGGGACACCACAAGTCTCTGCTTTGTTATTGTTATCATGTTAATTGTTGGCTCTTAGTTATCCTGTGCCCACTTATGTAAAGAAGTAGTGTATTTTGCCATGTATGATGTGCACATTTTTGCCCAAATTTTTGAGGGAAAAATAAGGATGTATATTTTACATGGGTGGTTTACATTTTACATAAATGTTTTTGTTTATTTTATTTACACTTATGTATTAAAAGTGTAACTCCAGAAAGCAATAACAATATCCACATGCAAAATGATACCTTGGAATACCATAATTTGTTTTGTTGAACTTACAACAAATATGCAAGGAAAGCAGTTTCAGCCAATGGTTCAATGACATGAAATGAAGAGCAATGTATTTTTATCCACAGAGTAAGATAGGTGATGCCGTTTGTTATCCACTTGGTAAGACAGGTGATGCTGACTTTATTATCAGAGGGTGATCAGTGCAACATTTCTCTCTGTACACTCTAGGCAGGAGAAATTACTGGAAAATCCCTTGCAAAATGTTGAAATGGTTTTCTTACACTGCAAGCTTTGAGCTAAAAGTTATTAAATATGCTAGAAAGCACAGCAACAGAGCTGCTGAGGGACACTTTGCACCTCCTCCCACAGAGAGTGTCATCAGATTGTGGAGGCAACAGGAAGAAAAGCTTCTTCAGGTGCCTGGACAGACGAAGGCAATGCGAGGGAAACCCCCAAAGTGGCCAGAGGTGGAGCAGGAGGTGCAGACCTGGATTCTGGAGCAGCGTCACGCTGCGATGTCTGTTTCGACCAAGACGATACAAGAAGATAAAAAGACTGCACAAGAAAAAAACATTGATGATTTCTCAGGGACACCTAAATGGTGTCTCTTCTCTTTAAGAAGAGAAAAGGTTTGAGCATGAGGACATGAACAAAACTTGCCCCCAAACGTCCAGGAGCCTATGAGAATCAAGTTTTGGAATTTCATTCTTATGTTATTAATCTTCAAAAAACTTGTAACTTTAAGCTGTCCCAAATCACAAATATGGATGAGGTCCCACTCACATTTGATGTGCCATCCAACAAAACTGGATGTCAAAGAAGCAAAGACTGTGGCTGTTAAAGCTAGCGGTGGTAAAAAAGCACATTTCACTGTTATTCTAACCTATTGTGCAGATGGGATGAATCTATAACCTATGATCATCAATAAAAGAAAAACATTTCCAAAAGAAAAGATCCCAAGTGGGGTTACTGTCCATGTGCATGAAAAAGGATGGATGAATGAAGAAGACATGAAAATCTGGTTTAACAAAGTCTGGTCATGAAGGCCTAGAGGATTACTTAAACAACCAGCTTTGCTTGTTTTTGATCACTTCAAAGCCCATGTTACACAGAGTGCAAAAGCTACTGCAGCAGACTTGGAAACCCAACTTGCTGTGATACCTACTGGACTAGCCAGCCAACTGCAACCTCCTGATGTACCAGTATGCAAGCCCTTTAAGGCCCTAATGAAGAAAGAGTGGATGTAGTCAGCTGGTAATGATTTAACACCTACAGTCAGGATCAAGAAAGCATCCATCGCCAAGGTTTGTGACTGGATCCTAAGATTGTGGAACGATGTCAAGAAGGAAGTGGTTGTGAAGTAGTTTAAAAACTGCTGCATCAGTAATGCTGTGGATGGGACTGAGGATGATGCAGTTTACTGGGATGAGGAAAGTGACTCTTCAGAAGACACTGGTAAGGTAAAAATTGAAGAAGATGATACTTTTGATATTGACAGTGACAAAGAGTTCTTGGCTTTCTATAATGTGTAAGTATCATAAATTTGTTACCAGTACATAAAATTACTTCTACATTGTATCTATTCTTGTGTTTTGTAATTATTTGTTCCATAAAATTTCTTGTGCCATATATGTTCAAAAATAAATGCTAAAGTTCTTTTATAATGCAAAAAACAAGTATCTAAATATAAATAAATAAATAAATAGAATTTGAACTTAAGAAAAGATTTTTTTCCCTGAAAGTTTGGGCCAAAAACATGGGTGCACATTATACACAGCAAAATATCGTATGTGTCTATCACATTCCTTTTTATCCAATTTCAAAGGTTCCATCCTCTACCCCTCCTTTGCTTTTCCCCCACCTCCCTAATCTATCACCCCCGGATTTCATGTAACCTACTTACATCTTCTCTTTTGATTGTACTGTGTAAAATAAGGTGAAAAAGTGCCATTTTACAAAGTATTTTCTCAATTCATGGAGGTTTGTTTCCTGGCAATTGTCAGTTTGACTCAAATAAACTCTTAAAAATTTCTTACAGGTTCGGATGTATCTTATGTTGACAGAGGTTAGGAACATTTATTTTTTGGTAATGTCATTTAACTTTTTAAAGAAAGTATTAATTGTGTTCTAATATTGGATATTAATAACTCTCAAGTAGTACGTACATTTTACTGCTTTATTTTTTAAAAAATTTATTCTTTTTTAAATTTATTTATTTTTGTTGTATTTTTTCTCATTACCATTTTTTCCCCTTTTACTACCCCTTCCATATTCACAGAACTCCTGACTGGCTGGCAGTAAAGGGGTAATCCTGAACTATTCTATAACAGTCACCATTGCAAATAGGTAATTAAGAGATAACTTATGAAAGGAAACTAGAAAAAAACAAAGACTTGAAAGTTATGAAATTTGTCAAGATTTGCTCTTCAAATATGCATTCTTCAGGCTTTTCTATTCAATGAAACATTCTTTCATTACTGTCTTTTCAAAGAAACACTCTTTCATTCAAGTTGAATTATGAATAGATATAGATATGTAGTTTATTGGGGCTTTCATAATGGATAAGTATAGAATAACTATATAGGTATACCTATATACTATAATCAGAAAGTAGTTTTATGGTAAAAATTTCTTGGTTTCATGAAGAGCTTCAAACATTAAGAGAAAATAACATAAAAAGTTTGTGTTATATTTTTTCTCTAAAGGAAAGAATTTAAAATCAGAAATAACTAAGATATATTTATTTTTTCTATGATAGAGAAACTACCTCCAGAATTCAGGAAAAAAAAATTGACTAAACAATGCATGTGGGCTTTTTCAAGGGCCACTACAACTTTGCTCTAATTATAATTCACAATCCCTAAATTGCAGAAGAAATGGAAATGGAAGAGGCAAATTTAACAGTTTAGTAGTTGGAATTGAATTGCTTTGTCATCAGAATAAAATGGCATATATTGGTAGCCTTACATGTGAACTATAAAAATGTTCACTCCTTGATGGCATTGGCTTCTGAGTTGAACTGGAAATTTCACAAAGCAGATAAAAAATGTGCTATTTGTCCAAGTAGGATTTCAATCTAAGTAACAGTAACTGTTATCTGTGTACCCTAAGCTTTAGAAGTATATGAATTTATAATTCACATTGATACGCATTATGTCATTTCTCTGAACCTTACAAAGTACAGAATGGGGAAACTAACTATATTTGCCTATGTAAATCATACTAAATTGCCAAGATACTTTATTAATGCCCCTCTGCCCTATTTGCCTAAGACCCTGCCTCACCCCAAGACATGGAAACTTCATTTGATCATGTGTCCAGGACTTTATGATAAAGTCCCCACAATTATAAGACATCTATTATTTGTGTTGAATAAAGAAGTGAATAAATAGAAAAATTCACTCTTCTCTTAATCTGCTTATTTACTATAGATAAACTAAGAGACAAGACTGCAGAAGGGACTTTATAAACTTGGAAATACTGAGAAACGCTGGAAAATGATAGAACAATCTTAATAAAAATAAATGCCTGTGCTTTACCCTGAGCATTCATGATTCCCTCCCCTCTCCCCTCTGGTCACTGTCACCCTGTTCTCTATTTCAGTGTCTTTGGTTATATTCTACATTTTTCCTTTATATATTTTCTATCAAGTCAGCATGCTCTGAAGCCTTTCTCTGTAAAATGAGGAAATCTATCTTTCCCTTTAGTTCTCTTTTCTTCCATTTCTCATAGCAAAATATGAAGCCACTTAAGTCAGTCCTGCATCTATTACCAAATGCGTATGGGATTGTGAAGAGAGAAGCCTGAAGTGACCTGGAATCTGCGAACAAGATGAAATTGGAAAATTCAGTGTAATGTCTTTCCTTTTTTTGTCACCCCGCAAGATAGGTATTGTTATTAATTAGAAACCTTTTTTATTATGAGAAAATTACAGATTTATTACTTTGCAAATTTCCCACACTCTCTTTTCTCTTTGTAGAACCCCTGCTATTTGTGATTAAATAAAATGAAATGATATATGGTACTTTTTCTTTCACACTTTTCATCATTTTGCCTTTATTTCATTCTCTAACACTCTCCCCCCCCTTTTTTTTTTTTTTTTTAATTTTCAAGACTCACACAACATGATTTGTCAAGTGAAATCCTTTGACTAAGTCCACCACAATCATTTTGGTCTCATATATATGAAAATTAGGCGCCTATCCAGCCCTCATGAATAAGACTGCCTCTGCTTTTGGAACTCAAGGACTGCCGTTTAAATAGAATATTGTTTTGCCCAACCGCTTTATTATATCTGTTATGTGTAAAAGTTTGTGTAATTTACGCATTGGTCTTCCTCTCTTGTGAATGGATCCCTAGGAGTAGGAATGCAGTTGGATGTTTGCTTTATCAATTGTTATTGAATTAATAACACTAGAAGACCTATAAACTGGAATCTTTAAATGCTTGCTAAAAACTGGGAATATTTTCTTCTTTCCAAAATATGGTATTTTGTTATCAGAATTTGAGGTTTTAGCAAAAGCAAACAAATTTCCAGGTTTAGTCCTACAGAGGTACAGAAATTATGTCTAAAAATGGAATATGATGCCCATCAATGGAATATGATACGAGGAAGGTGCGAGCCATGGTGGTGATGTACAGACATTGGGCTGATGTAGCCTAAAGCCTCAACCAACACCTTCTGCACACAGTCCCGTAGCTGCTTTCATAGCTGGAAGCATAACAATATATATCATTGTCTTGATTTAAAAATACAAGAATGTTGTAAACTGAAGCATTTTAATTTTTTAGTAAAGGTTTAATAAAACAAATAATGTCCATTCTCATGTGATAAATATTAGACAAGCCTATCTTTCAATGTGAATATTTTTGTTATCTTAATTATACAGTTTATGATTTATCAGGGGCCATGTTCTGGGCTACAAATAGCACCTCAGGAACTGAGCATTTCATCTGCCATTCACCCGTTATTTTACATGACAGCACAATATCTACCTGTGGTAACTGCATGCTGGTAATTTATTTTTAATATTTTTCAGCTGATTCTGTTGGAATTTTAAAATAGATAATAACAGCATTGTGTCTTACAACAATATGATTTTTCTCCTTTATTAAATACAAAATAACTACCTATTGTGAAAGAGGAAAAGCAAAAAGAATTTTCTAAGAAAAGACATTTAACAGATCATTAGATTTTGAGCACTAAATGTCATCTAATTGTTTCATGAATGCATATGTTATTATTTCATCCTAAGTAGAGTATCTTTGTAGTCAATTTTTTAAGTAAATTAAAATATTAAATAACACTAATTTTCTACAAAACTAAAATTAACCAATTTTAACTCCTACATGTCTTTTATTTTAACCATTTGATTAGCTTTCTAATATATAAAGGCCAGTGCTAATCAGGAGGAAACCATAGTAAAATGTTATGTTAAACTATTAAGTGTGTCAGGATATGACACTATGTTTTGGAGATCTTTTTGTGAGCCATTAGTAATAATGAAACATTAAATTGGAAATATATAGATTAGCCAAATGTATGAGAACTAGGCAAAATATGAAGCTATTTCAGTGCTTTTGTAACTCTATGAACATAAGCTATATGAACAAGCAATGAACATAATAGAAACTGAGCTAAGAATTGACCCGGCATCATCTTGTACATTCCCGTCCTAAATGGGTTTTATTTCCTTAATCAATAAATTTATATCATTCATCAAGACCCTTTTTTGATCTCCAAAACACATGAACAAAATTGCCCACTGACGTCTCCACTTAGATATGATAGGGGACTCAAGAGCTGGAAATTTTTAGTTTAAGGTAAATAGTTATAAGCCTAGTAGGTGAAGCATATGTTAAAGTTTTGGTTTCAGAAACTACAGATAAGGCCTATCCTGGTTCCCTGGAGAAACGGCCGACCTCCTGGGACACCGCTAAAAATTACTGCCTGGGACACGTGGGGGCATCTGGGCCATTGTGTTCCAGGGAGAGACAGATGACCACCTGACCACCTGCCCCTGGGAATAGCTAACTGCCCAGGGAGAAAATACTGCAGTTTTTTAATCTAATTTTCCCTGAATTTCAAAACCCCTCACTGCACTCTGTTATAAAAATGCTGGCTTGGAAAGAAAATGTAAGATGGTCTGTTAGGGTATGAACCCACCATCTTCTCAGATCACCAGCTACCTGAATAAAGCACCCATAAAAATTCAATCTCTGTCTCTGCTTATTGGATTCAATAGTGACAGGCAGCTGGAATGCCGGTGTCTTTTCTAGTTTCAGCTGTGACAGAGGCACCTCAAATTACACAAACACATTTAAACCAGTTATCTTCCTTCTTGTCCAAAATCTCTTACTTAGTAAATTATAACCCATCCAAACAACAGCTTGGACCAGGACCCAAGGTGCCATATTAGACATCTCCCTCTTAACTAATCACCAAGTCTTATTAATTCTGTGTCCTAAATAATTTCTTTACTCTGATCTCTTGTGTCTATTTTTGCTATTACCATCTTAATCCAAAACTCAATATTCTCTTGACTTCAATAGCATTCTACTTGTTTTCTAGGAATTCTTCACTCTTACCACCCTTCAACATAGGAGCGAGAATAAAAATGTTAAAAACTCAAATTTAATCACATACTTCCCACCAACATACTTTGGTAACATCTGATTGCCTTTAATATAGTCTCCAAAATCTCAACCAGCATTTGCTAGATACTTGGTGGAACACCAGGTTATCACTTTAACCTTTATACTCTATCCATGCCTTTTTTCTGTCCCTTGAATAACTCAGGTGGTATGCCATTTTCAGAATATGCCTTCTGCCCCGCTTCCACCTGGATAAGTTCTTTTTATTTTTCAAGGGTCAGTTTCTACATTACACATTTCTTCAGGAAGAATTTCCCTAAATAGCCCAAATTAAGTTAGCCCTTTATTTTATTTTTCCCTTTTAAGTACTCAATACCTACCTCTTCTAGTACACTACAATCTGCATAATAACAGAGATAAATACTGCAGTCAGCAACAACAACAAAAAAACCTTGCTATTAAGCTCTGGTAACTCATTCAATTTATATTTCTCTCACTCTGAGAATCTCTGGTCAGTGAAGTTGGTAATGAGAACTTCAATCCACTGTCTAGATGAAGAGAGGATTTTGTGTAATAACCATTGACATGCTGACAATTTCTACTTCCCTTTTGCTCCAGACCCATAGGCTCATCTAGCTGTTTCCTGAATGTTCTGATTGAATGTTTCTAACGGATTCAAAATTAACATATATTAAACAAGTACAACTCTTAGAAATAGTAGAGGGGTCACTTCTCTGGGCCCTACACTTTAGGAGTTCCATGAACCAAAAATATACTGCAAGTCTATTTACTGAGGGACACATGAGTGCCTGTAAAACTCAGGATTTGGCACTCCATATCAGCACAGAACTTTTCATAATCTTAAATACTTATTCTCATAACTAACTCTGTTTAGGCCCTAGGGAAATTGTTCTTTACATCACTCACCTGGTGTCCTTGAAACATAAGGTGACTGTGGCCAATTTCAATGACAGTTTGAGGAATTAGCTGTTGCCAATATCTGTCTGACTGGTCATTACTTCAAAGAGTGAGTCCAATTTTGAACAACAGTAGAGAGAAAGCAAATAAATTTGTCAAAGATTTTTTTCCTCAGCATTATTACAAGCTGTTCTTTCCTTAAAAAGTACTGTTTGCCAATAGTGACAATTACCTGTTATTTATTTTTCTTCACGTTTTAACTGTAGTTCTGAAGGTACTCAAGGTATTCACAAGAGCCACACATGGGAGGTGAATAATTGACAGTTTTAAACAATTCATATTATTATTTAATAACACTTTGATTGTGGCCCCGGCCAGTAATGCTCAGTTTATTGTAGTGGCATCCATAATTGAAGGGTTGTGGGTTCTATTCTTGGTCAGGGCACATTACCTAGGTTCTGTTACCTAGGTTGCAGGTTCTAGCTCCAGTCTGGGCATGTATGATTCCTGGTCCAGGCATGTACAGGAGGCAACCAGCTGATACCTTTCTTGAGCATTGATATTTCTCTCTCTCCCTTTTTTTCTCCCTTCCTTTCTCTGTAGAAGCAATGAAAAATATCCTCAGGTGTAGGTAAAAAATAAATTAAAAACTTTAATTGCATAAAATATGTCTGGTCATAATATGTGTTTGGCATATTCCTTATATATCCATATGAAGCTACATATTACTTCAAGAGATGGTTAAAATTTTTATCATAGTAATTTATATAATAAAATTAAAATATTTTGCAATATTTTTTTGTGATGTAATTTATTGTGCAACATCCTCTTACAAAGTTTGAATTCAGTTTATTTGGAGTCTGAGTATTACATCAAGAAATTTTTTGAGGTCTTGACCAGGTAGCTTAGTTGGTTAGAGCATGATCCCCATACACCAATGTCATGGGTTAGATTTCTGGTCAGGGCACATACAAGAATGAACCAATGAATGCATAAATAAGTGGAACAACAAACCTCCCTTTCTTCTTTCCTCTCTTTTTTTCTGTTTCTCTTTCTTCTTCGCTCTCTAAAATCGACAAATAAAAGATAATTTTTTACATTTAATTTCCTAATTACTCAAAAGATCAGTTTGATAATAAAATATTAAATTTAAGAAGCTCCCTAGAAATTTTGATAATTCAAGAAAGGTCTTATTTGGTATTAATGTCATTGACATTAATGTCAAAAGAACATGAATTGTGTGATAACCATGATTATTACAATATAATTAGTGAATTTACTGAAATAAATGCAAGAAAAATAACTTTAAGTAATAAGAACTAATAGTTTAGGATTAAATATCTATATTTTAGTATATGTCCCTGTATATTATCTTCTTAATATTTATATATCTAAAATTAAATATTTCTAATTTAGTGGATTTGTTAATGAAAACACTTTCATTGACTTAGCAATAAAATCAGTTTTTCTCTTATGTAGTCTGACGTATAAGGGAACACATTAAAATCTTTCCCTGGAGATAAAATGTGTTAAGAAGCTATATTTACTGTTGCTGTAGTTTATTATTATTTTGTTGAAGAAATTATTGTTAATATTCTAGCAGTTCTTTTTGAAACTCATTTATCATATTTTAAATTGTTTTAGAGTAATCATTAAAGCATCTATGTTACCTTATGATATGTACATTTTATAACACTATAATCCTTATATACCAATAGACTACCTTATGATGTATTCAAAGAATGTAATAAGTAGCAATTATTCAGTAACTACCAAAATTAGAAAACCTACTAAGACTAAAAGCCATGTACAATTTAAATAATACTTAGGATATAGTTTTATTACACATGTTAAACATTTTAGAAAACATTCCAAATATAAGTTAAAACATTAGATTCATTCTTTTGGTCTATTCATGATTTCTGGGGTGGGGGGTGTTTTGATGATATAAAATACCTTCAATTTGTATTTTGGTTGGTGAACAAGTTTGCAACATTGAAAATTATTTTATGCTGTGTAGAGAATTATTGAAGACCTTTATACTTAAGCTTGACCTTCTTTAAATCATATTTACATTCACATGTCTATCTCCTAGGAACTGGCTCAAAACAGTTAATAATGAGCAAAATTTCCCTTGCAGGCATAATAGGTTCAGGATGTCTCCTAACAAGATGTAGGCAACCTATAGTAACTATCCACCATGTGTTTGAATTCTAATGCCACAAAGTGATTTTTTAAATTTACTCTACATGAAAAACTTCAATCAAGGTAGTACCAAGCAATCACTTTTACTAAACTCTGTTATCAGGGGAGTGGAGAACAAGGAGAATTTCCCAATGTGACTTATTTCTCAATGAGGAAAATGCAAGTTTTTAAAATGGCACATACAATAAATTTTCAGAAAATTCACAAAATCTCAAGAAAGCTATATGTATGTATTTTCATACTTCATGTGCATACTTACATATATAACTACAGAACACACATGTATGTCTGTCCACAAGATATGTAGTTATATAATATAAAAAATAAAGACATTTATTGAAGTAGATCCAAGATACAAGAAACATTGTACATAGGACAATGATGCCCCAGTACCCTTCAAAGTAAACACCTAATACTTCACACAGTTCTCCCAGTCACCATAATATTTTCCTAATCTCATCTAAAATCTGAAGTCTCTTCCCTTTCAAATGTGATTTTAGTTTTGAGAAAAGCCAGAAGTTGCAGGATACCAAATCTGGGCTATAGGGAGGCTGAGTCACCTGGGTGATTTGATGTTTCACCAAAAAAACTATGCACAAGACATGATGCAAGAGTGTGAGCCTTGTTGTGATGAAGCTGCCAATCAGCAGTTGCCCATAGCTGTAGCCTTCTGAATCACCTGAATATTTCCATAGAGCTTAATGCAAAATATGATGCAGACTTGTTGCTGTTCTCACTCAGCTATTTTGAATGTGACAGCCACACAGTACCCATGCTCACTCAACAGTATCTACCACCCCCACTGATTAGTACAGTGAAGTCATCATTGTTCAAGCGTGTGCATTCCAATCCACTTACCTTGGCTATCCAGGTTATATTGATGTCATGCAAACTCTTCTCATTATATTAACAATGTCTGGATTTTTCCAGAAAGACCTCATAAATCATTCAGCATAGTTCATAATACATAGTGCTCAAGAAATACTTATTGAATGAATGCACAAATAAATGCAAAACATCCAAAATATATGCATGCATGGAACAGCATTACACCAACAATAGAATTCATGTTCTTAGACAATACATATTTTATCTTACAATTTTCAGTTTCTCTTTGGATTAATATGAGTTTCATATATATTGGTAAATTTGATGAATAGATTGACAGTGACAGAAAGAGAGATGGTTTCTTCAAGAAGAAGGGCTTAGTAGAATTAGTTATTCCAAGAAAAAATAGAAGATGTGCCAATATAGACATCCCCGAAATGGGAAAGTCCCCCACTGACCTAGCTTGGGGGAGAGAGAAGCAGAGGACAGCCATTGAGAGTTACTTTGTGTACCAATAACAGCTGGCTAGCTTCATACACATGTTAAATAGCTGTGGCAGATGCTGGGAGCCAGGGAGATGGGCAAGACTTTGACTCATGAAGTAGCGGGAGGGGCTTGCTGCACCTGCAGGAAAGCAGGAAGGGAGTTCCCCTACATCAAGAACCAAGCCTGCCTGGAACTAAAAATGGCAGCTGGAAAAGGCAGAAGATACCAGAGTACTGGCAGAGGTAGCCTTTTGTAGGAGGAGTTGGAAATGAGGTTACAGAGGAATATCCTGGCTGGAAATTCAACATGAACACAGCAGCCATGTGGGGCTCTGGATCATGTAGCCTGGGAAGGAGAAGGCCTCTTGACCATGTGGCTTGGTGGTGGTCTTGGCCACACAATTTGGAAAGGAGGGAGGGTTTTCTGCCATGAAGGCTGTAGTAAAGGATTAGGCTGTGCACTGCTGCTCTGATCCTGTCTGCTCTACCTGACTCCGAAGCTGCAAAGGACTTCTTTGCAAGATGCTGCCTTGCAGACTTGGACTTTACCTGAACTATTTAGACTTGTGATGTTCCTGAATTTCACCATGATCAAGAGTAACAAGGAACATGTTTCCTGGACTAAAATGGAGGATGATGAACACGTGTCCTAGATGCTGAAGGAGAAAGCTGCTGTGTGAGGATGGTGACTTTGATACCTTCCGGAGGAACTGGAGACTGTTTGTGTGGCTGACTTAAGATAAGGACATGGGAAACTTTGGTGGATTCTGGGTCATAGCGTGGTGGGAGCATGAGAAGTGTTGGATCTCCTGGGAGAACTGGGCTCAGAGCATGAGTGATCTAGGTTCCCCCAGGGTTGGGATGTTGTAAATAAAGATTTACTCCTTCCGGCATTAATTGATGGGTCTTACACTAAGGCAACACATGGATGGGCCTGTTCTGCTCATTTACAGTTTTGGCAAGCTCTGTAACATATATACTTTGGGAAATTTACATTTTCTAAACTTAGGTTTATAATTTATGATATGTTAAAATATTTTGCTTTAGAATCATAAAAATATGTACTAATATTTATATAAATTTGAATCCCCATTTTCCTTTCATAGTTTGACTTTAGCTTGTGTGAGGGCTGCAAAGTAAAGTGTAAAAATTTGTTACTCTTTTTGAAGAAAGTATTAACTTAATAGGTGTAACCAAATTTAAATACTACTAGGTGACACAGAACTGACACAAATTAAAAATAACTATTTATTTAATAGGAACCTGTAGAACATTGTTAAATAGAAAGTCTATTGATCATTACATTTCTTTTCAAAATATAATCAGTTAGGTCTGTTTACCTCATTGCTTAACATTGTTAATATTTCACAAGGGAATTATTAACAATTTATCTTTTGTATAAACATTAATATTTTCTGTGAAACATGACTATTTGTATCTGAGAATTCTACTTCTAAGCTTGCTTTGTACTTTAGATATGAATGTTTTTGTCTTTTGTTTTTGACTCAGTCAGGAAGGAAACTCTTTTGTAACAAAGACCTAAACTAAGAAACAACATATGCCTCAGGGATAAGTTCTTACTTTTCTGAAAGACTCATTCTTAAAGACAAAAGGAAAAAACAAGAAGACAATCAAAGTCATTTTTCAGATCAATGTTTTGCACTGGCTTTTTAAAAATGTTTTTTCAGGATTATTTTCTTCCACAATTGAAACTGAATCCAACTTTTTTTACCCTTTTATGGATTTTATATTGTTTGGTTATACATTTTCTATTTCATTATAGATGATTTAAACATGCATCAAGTAAATTAAATAGCATAATAGATTTCATGTGTTCTCTCCCCAGCTGCAGAATTATCTCAGCTCTACCATTCTTGTTCCACCTACAACTCTTCCACTCCACGCTCTCCAGCATGGCAATGATGACAATAGCTATGCTGCTATGATGATGGTGGTGATTACAGTGAGATCTTGGAGGCAGCATTTACATGCATTAAAGTGCACAAAACTTCAATGAACAATTTTGAAAAATAGATGCCCCCCCATAAAGAGCACACCTCTATCAAATTTCTTTCTTCCCAGAAATTTCCCTTGAGTTCCTTCCCAGTCAATATAACCCTCAGAAACCACCCCTCCTCTAATTGTTTCAAACCAGATTGTTATTATCTATTGTGGGACTTAATATAAATGGAACTATACAGTACGTATTCTTCTGTGTATACCTTTTTCTCTACCATTTTGTCTGTGAGATTTATCTATGTAGATGTGTGCATCAGTAATTCATTTCTTGTTATTTCTGAAAAGTGTAATTTTAGAACTGGCATGAGACTCTTTCCTATAATTTTCTTCTCTTGTATTATTTTTGCCAGCTTTTGATATCAAGATAATGCTGGCATCATGAACTAAGAAATATTCCTCTTGTATTTTCTATGAAATTTTGCATTGTTATTACTTCTTTGAATGCCTAAGATAATTTTCCAGTGTACACATCTGCATTTGGAGTTTTCTCTGTGAAAAGGTATTTGGTATCTAACTCAATTTATTTGATAAATAAAGGCTAGCAATAGTTTTTGTTTCATCTTTCAGAGAATTTGTATATCTCTTATAATTGGTCAAGTTTAGTGGAAATAAACTTGCTCATGATATCACTTTTTATCATTTTAACATTTGCATAATTACTAAAAAGTTTTTCTTAAATTTTCATATTTAATAAATTATTTCTTCCTAATGAATCTTATTGGGAGTTTATCAATTTTTATTATCCTTTTCAAATAATCAGCATCTTGGCTGTATCAATTTTCTCTGTTTTTTTTTATTTTTCTATTTCTATTGGTTCTTTTTTTTATATCATCTATTCCGCTTTAAATACTTGAACATGTTTGTAATTACTGCAATAATTGTTTTAACATTGTTGCTTGCTAATTCCATTCTCTCTGTCATTTACTGTCTGTTCTATTAACTGATATTTCTCCTGATTATAGGCTATATTTTTCTACTTCTTCCCACTTCTAGAATTTTTGTGTTTTGCATGTTAGATATGAAATTTATGTTATAATTCTTGACTTTATGTTCTTCCTCTAAATGTTGTTGGACCTTGTTTTAAGTCACTTATAGGACTTACAGTTCAACTTGATTATTTTGAGGCTATCTTCTAAGTTTTTAAAGGGAGTCTAGATTAGTCTTTATTCTAGAGTCAGATTAGCTCCATGATCAATATCCTGGGCCAGCTCCATGGTTGTTATGCAGAGGCCTGAATGCAGAAGGGCTTCACAATTGTTTTAACGCTCTTCTATCACCGTCTTGAAATTCTTAATAATTTTATTGTTGGACATATGCTGCCAGTTATCCAGCATCTGAAAACAATTGTTTCAGGTGATTTTTTAAAATATTTTATTTATTTATTTTTATAGAGAGGGGGAGAAAAGGAGGGAGAGAAACATTGATCAGTTTCTTCTTACATGCCCCCATCCGGAAACCCACAACCCAGGCATGTGTCCTGATGACCCTTTGGTTTGAAGGCCAGTGCTCAATCTCCTGAGCTATACCACCCAGGTTTCAGGTGTTTTGTTTTGTGTTGTTTTGTCCTCTTGGTTGCTGATTACTAAGTCCCATTAAAACTTCCCATACCCCTTCACATGAAAAGGCAGAGGTTAACAATATAACTTGAATATATTTGAAATTACTTTTGAAATGTAAATATATAATTTAACAATTATAAAATAAAAATTGCCTTTTTACTTAAATCTGTTGAATTTTGGAACTGAGGATTTCATAATTTTTTCTGTGCCAAATTGTTGATGTAAGCTCTTGCATTCCTTGATGTGATTTGTAGTATAAAACCACTTGAGATTTTTAAAAGTATAAATAATATTTAACATTATTCAGTTTATTTACAGAAAACATTTTATCACAATTATAAGTGAATGCATATATATGTGTATATGTGTATATATAAATATATATAAATATAATTCTGAGAGCTATCCTGCAGATATTTGTAGAATTCTAGTATCCTTTCTCCAAAAACTTTTCTTTTTTCTCTTGTATTTTATTGATTATGCTACTACAGTTGTCCTAATTTTGTTATCCCCTTTATCTCCCTCCTCCCTGCACCCCACACCCTCCAGCACTCCCCCCATCACTTAGTTTATGTCCATTGGTTGTATATATAAGTTCTTTGGCTTCTCCATTTCCTATACCATTCTTAATCTCCGTCTGTCTATTTTGTCCCTATTTTGACCTATTATGCTTCTTATTCCCTCTACCTTTTTCCCCTAGGCCTCCCCTCCACCTCTCCACTGATAATCCTCCATGAGATCTCCATTTCTGTGATTCTGTTCCTGTTCTAGTTATTTACTTAGTTTTTGTTTTTGTTTTTTAGGTTCAGTTGTTAATAGTTGTGACTTTGTTGTCATTTTATTGTTCATAGTCTTGATCATCTTCTATTTCTTAGATAAGTCCCTTTAACATTTCACATAATAAGGGCTTGGTGATGATGAACTCTTTAACTTGACCTTATCTGGGAAGCACTTAATCTGCCCCTCCATGCTAAATGATAGCTTTGCTGGATAGAGTAATCTTGGATGTAAGTCCTTGCCTTTCATGACTTCAAATATTTCTTTCCAGTCCCTTCTTGCCTGTAAGATTTCTTCTGAGAAATCAGCTGATAGCCTTATGGGCACTCCTTTGTAGGTAACTGTCTCCTTTTCTCTTGCTGCTTTTAAGATTCTCTTCTTATATTTAATCTTGGGTAACTTAGTTGGGATGTGTCTTGGTGTGTTCCTGCTTGGATCTAATTTCCTTGGGACTCTCTGGGCTTCCTGGACTTCTTAGAAGTCTACTTCCTCCGCCATATTGGGGAAGTTTTTCTTTATTATTTGTTCAAGTAAGTTTTTGATTTCTTTCTCTTCTTCTTCTCTTTCTGGCACCCCTATGATTTGGATGTTGGAGTGTTTAAAGTTGTCCCAGAGCTTTCTCAGCCTCTCCTCATTTTTTAAAAATTCTTGTTTCTTCATTCTATTCTGGTCGGATGTTTATTTCTTCATTTTGTTTCAAATCCTTGGTTTGAGCCCCAGTTTCCTTCCTTTCACTTTTGGTTCCCTATATATTTTGTATAACCTTCATTTCTTCCTTCATTTTGCAACTGAGCTCAATCATTTCTGTGAGCAACCTGATTAGCAGTGTTTTGAACTTTGCATCAGATAGGTTGGCTATCTTCTCATCACTTAGTTCTTTTTCTGGAGTTTTGATCTGTTCTTTTCTTTAGGCCATATTTCTTTGTCTTGGCACACCTGTTATGTTGTGAGGGGTGGAGCAACCCTCTTTGCTGCCTTTTTGCGCTGTCTGTGGGGGAGGGGTCAGAGAGGGAACAATGCCATTTGCTGGCTCTGCTCTAGCCCTACTTTCTGTCACTTCCCTCACTTCCCAGAAGGGGACTGTGGTTTTTCAAATGCTGATTCGCCCATGGGTGGGTTTGTGTACGTTCTAGGACCCTGTGGACCTCTCTCAAGGACTCCCCTGTGATTCTGAGAGTTTTTCTCACTGCCACAACTCAGACAGATTTTTACATCCAGAGGTTTTGAATCTCTAGTTTCCCATGCTGAGACCTCAGGTTCTGTAGTCTGCCTCACTTCCAATGATTTTTCCCAACTTATCAGCCCATGAATCTGTGACCAACTGGTCCCCCAGCAACCTCCTTAGCTGTGTGTCCTCTCCACTTCAGCTACCCATCTCTGCCCCTCCTACCTGTTGGAATGAATGTTTCTTTAACTCCTTGGTTGTCAGACTTCGATGAAGTTTGAATGTCTGGCAGTTCTGATTATTTTTTGTTTTAAAATTTGTGTTGTCATTCTTTTGGTTATGCAAGGAAGTGAAGCATTTCTACCTGTGTCTTCATTGTGGCCGGAATTCCTGGTCTGCTTTCTTCAAATCCTTGGTGTATTAGTACAGGAGCAGATCCCCAAAAACTTTTCTTTAAAGTTTGATATGCACATTAAATAATAATCGTGAAAGATGAATTGAATAATGTTATCTTAAACTTACATACAATAAAAAGTCAAAATGCTTTTCAGTGTACTAGATCATCATTTTGAAAATAAAATTCAGAAACAGCTTCTGTGAGAATGAAGAACCTGTGAATCCTCTGGTGGATAAATTCCCCAGCAAAGAATTATTGGCCCAAACAGTCAACAATGTCAAAGCTGAGAACCTCTGCTATCATGCCAGTTACCCAAAGGCTAAAGAATATTTAGAAAATTAGAGTGGATTTATTAAGGAAGGCCTATTCACCTATTCACCAACTCTATGGCCTGGAAGGGTCCAGAAAAAACTCTATTCCATCCAACTATGAGAAATACATTTGTGAGGAACCCCAGTGTTAGGAAAACCTCTCTGGTGGCTGCTTGTTCTCTGTATAACAGAAATGACAAGCAGAACTGCTGTAGCAAAAAAAAAAAAAAAAAGGCTCCTTGAATTTAAAGAGGATGATGAGATTCCAGAATGACTGGGACCAATTGACAACACCTAATTGCCTAAGCAAGATAAACCTGGTTACTATAAAGAGCTACAGAACTGAAGAAGCCAGCGTTAGTATATTTTGATCTTCATAGGTCTTTAGCTTTGACCAATTGAACAGAATATCTCTGGAGAAATAGATGGGTGATCTAATAAAGCCTTATTTAATTTACATAATAGAAAAGTTGTAGGTCTGCTGAACAGAAGTCTGACTTGTATCCCCACACTAGAATGTCGCAGCCACTTCACCAGTTCCCACACAGACTTAACAGTTTACAGGCCCATAGCCCTTTAAATGAAAGGGAGGCAGGGCCCTAATGAGGATATGCTGCTACAATGTCAACAATTGGTACTATAAATTTTCCTTTTTAACTTCTCCCAAAATTACCAGGACAACTGTATATTGGAGAGATGCAATAATCAAAATTTTCAGTTTGCTGGCCTTTCATTCAAAATTGACGGTGATTCTTAGAGACTCAAAACACCGCCATGTCCAACAGTCAAAATAAAAACTTACTAAGATCAGGTGGTCAATAAACTTTTGCTTCAATAAACTCACAGCATTCCTAAAACTATCTTGAGATTATTTCCTCTGTCTCAGAATGCAAAATTTCAGTTGTCATACTTAGCTCTATTGGAATTCCTATGTTGGCTTCCTAAACAATAGAAGACCTACTGTGGTAGGAAGGGTCAAATGAAAGCTACTAGAACTGCTTCTAGCTAACAAATATTGATACACTCCTTAATAGGTTTCAATAATTAGCGTTACCGTCAAGGACTGAAGTAATGGTAACACACAGAGAACAATCCTACCACACACAGCCTAGATTTCTCTGAACCTAGGACTCTTCACGTACAATGCCAGAAGAGTGAACTGTTATGTCCTAGTTCTAAGATTATAGTTTCCGAGGCTTTTCTCAAACCAGCACTTCTGATGAAGTAGAGTGGGTGAAACATCATACTTAGGCAACTATACAATTTATTTTCAAACCTTCTAGATCAGGGACCTAGTCAAAGAAACAGAACTGCAGGTCCAAGTAGTTACGAGAGATAGACTCAAGCCAATCTTTTCTCATATGTTTAAAATACTTTTCCTTGGTCAGTATTATAAAGTCCTCTCAACACCCTCCATAATTTTTCCTCAAAACTGAAGATAATTCAACTATGGTTAAGCCTCTAATTTCAGTTTAACTTCATTTACAAGCTCTTTCCGATACTGTTATTAATGTGGAGAAGAGGCCAGTACCCCAATTGAAATTGGCCACAAAGACTACAACCTCAGTTTATCTTTTATTTCATTTAATCAACGTCTGATGTTCTTTACTTGTTTTCTAGATAAATGTTTTTTCCACCTAGATGTGTGTGTGTGCGTGTGTGTGCGTGTGTGTGTGTAAGAAAGTGTGGCGGGGGGAGAGAGAGAAAGAGAAACTTTTACAAGAATCATCCTTGTTTAGCTTAATGTGCTCTTAACTGTGGGAATATTCCCTTCATTTCTAAAATTATTCAACTGTATTTTTCTTGATTTCAGAATAAAATTTAGCACACATATCAGTTTACTGTTTGCCCTTTTAGTATTGTTTTGGCCACATCTTAGGAATTTTGATATGTATTATTGCCCTTGCCATTTATTTCCAATTCTTTAATGTTTTTACAATATTTCTTTATTTCATTTGTCATTCTTTTGTTGTTTTACTCTCCTACATAACTAAAGTGATATGTCCTTTCTCATTCAAAATGCTAGCACATTTCCTCTACTCCTTGATCAAAGTTTTCAGAGATTTTTCCATATGATAGTTTTGAAAGAAGTCATTCTCGTATTCTTATTTCCACCAGAAAGGGGGGAACAGTTATTTTGTTGTTATATGATGTTTACAGTTCTGTTTCCTGAATTCTACATCAAGACTAGTTTCTTAACTCTATATTTGTGTGATTTTCTGATCATTTCTCTAATTTTGAATTGAAAGTATTTGGTTATTTTTTAAATTTTTGTTTAACTATAGAAAGGCTATGATGATGTCTAGTTATTACTTAAGCTGAATATAACAGTTTTCTACACATATTGTAGCTTCAATTTTGAGTTTAACAAAACAAGCCATAATTTTTTTTATAAATTTTCAAAGCATTTTTCTGTACATTTTATTTTTTGAGAGTTTTAAATTTTTTTTTTCACAAATCATGGAACTTTTGCTTAGCACACACAATCTACAGCAAACTTAAATACTAATCTATAATACCTAACTGGATCATTGGATCCATTGCAGTATTGTGCTTATTTATCTCAGAAGATAGGCGGCTAGCAAAAATACACATTTCTTTTTCATTTCCCCACCCCCATATTACACTGTAAGAGAAATACATTATTCAGTGCACTTCCTAAGAAATAAACTTCCTCATAATCTCTCTCTATATATAAATTTTTTAACACATAATTTCTTCCAATGCCACTTTTAAAGGAATAGAGAACAAAGAGCTTGTTTTGCTAAAAGTCATATAGCCAGCTTATGCCATACCTTTGGATTCCCAGATTATTGTATTTTCCATTAAACTACAGTGTATCTGTCTTCCTTACAGCATCTATTCTTAAGAGCTATGTTCTGCCTAGATTTAATTTTCTTAGTCAAATGTTTATTTTCTTAATATTATCTCCTACAGTATCAATACTATAACTGTCTCCTATGAGATGACTGTTGAAATAATTGATACTGTTAAAAAGATAGCTTTCCCCACAAGCACAGGCATACACACACTTATCCATAGCAGATTTATCCTAAGACCACCAAGGCTTTGCCAAAAGTAACTATATTTGCTTAAAAGTAAGCAAACAAAACAAAACAGTAAACATCCTCTTCTCAGGTTTTCTTTTATTTTATATGTTTTAATAGTTCTGAGTGTTAGACTGACCCTCAATCAAATTCCAAGATAATTAGCTTTGTTAGGTTTCCAAGTGTGATCATCAAAATAAAATAATATCTAAAATATTAATTGTTAGAGTCTCAAAAATCAGCCTTTTATCTGGTGATACATACTTTAAAAATTTACTCAGCATCCTAAAAATTATAAATATTTTCTTTTTTTTAACAAAAAGGGAAACATTTATATGGAGAGTAAGTATATTTCCATTCAGTATTTCTCTAAGTCATAGTTGATTTGTTTCATTATTGTTGTTGTTTTTATATTCCTTCCTAATAAATGCAACCACAGAAGCTTCAACTGCATAGAAAAAATTGCTGCTTTCCACCGTTACTAATATCAACAGAAGCAATTGAGCCCTCAGAGGAGAATAAGCTCAGTTTTCAGAAACAGATTTGTGCACAGACGGAGAAGCAGCCAGCCACAACACAAGAATAGAGAAGCATTAGCTAATCACTCCTGTCTCCAAATATACTCAATTCCAGTAAAAAGGCTTTTCCTTTGGGGTAAACAGAAGAATATCCTATAATGCTACTAATTATGTTAAATTACAATTATGTGTTCACATCTTAGACAGCTTGGTTCACCCAGCAGTTTTCCGGCCACTTATAAAAGCAGAGGGACAAGTTCATCACATGAGAAAGACTCATATTGAAAAGTGGCCAGACACAGGAAGGATAGAGGTCAGGTGTCCTTGGAGCAACTAGACTCCAGAAGGCAGATTACCACATGCTTAGAGAGGACCATGCAGAAGGGTTGGGGGAAGCAAAACACACTGGACTTTTTCAGTAAGTTTGCCAAGGGCTCATTACATGGTCTTAACTCTAGTTGTGTAACACAGTCACCTGGGAAGCTTTTAAAAACAATAGCAATGTTGGTGTCCCACCTGAGACCAATTAAATCAGGATCTTTGAAAGTGAGGCTCAGCTATCAGTATTTTTAAAAGCTCCTTGGGTGAACTTAGAAATGCAGATTGTCTTCAGAACTCTTGATCTCAGTTCTGGTCACATACCCTTAGAGATTTGTCCTTGACTAATTAAGTGCAACAAACAATAGCTACCACTAGAAAATTTGAAGAACTGTCTCCTCATCTCTTTAGATCGTGATTGGCTTATCTCTCAGAGAAGCATATTTTGACATGGGGCCGAAGGTTTTTGGCTTCTTAATTGTTCTACTAGGAGCTTGGCTATTCTCTTTCAATATTTCTTCTGACTACACAGTATTACATTTTACCTGTGTATAAATACATAGCAGATTCATCTTTGCCATCCAACTTCCTGAGTACATTTTCTAATATTCTCTGAAATCAAAATTAATAACAGAGGATACTATTATATACCCAAAGTCATTAGTTAGGCAAGCTATGGACCCACAGCAAACACTACAGGGCAGATGATATAAAATGAGACCTAGGGTTGGTTTAGACTAACAATGGAAATCCAACCAGACAAGTACAGGTCAGTGTCCAAAATGTTCGGAAAACTCTACGGTCAAAAATTCTCCAAATACATGTTTGGTAGCAAGGATATAAGATTGAAGGTTGAGATAGAAGATACAGCAGCAGCAGATCACGAGGATAAAGAGAAAAAACACAGAGCATTTAGCAGTGTGATATTTGGAATTCTAAACAGATTGTTGATTATGGAAATAGTATGTATTTGTGTACGGCAGATGCCAAGCAACCGGGGCTACAAAACACAAAGGCTGGGTCCCAGGAATCAGTTCTAGAGGACAAAGGTTACTAAAATAGGGCTTAAGAGTAAGCAAGAAAAGATATTTTTGGTCTAGCCACATGTTAATCAGAACAAGGCATTGTCTGCAATGGAAAAATCCAAAATGGGAATAAAATTAAAAGGACTGAAGAATGCCACTAAAAACAGCCTTGACCTTTTTTATACATTTGATCACTTATGTCTCAGAAAAGTACAGAACATAAAAGTGCAGTGTCTAGAGCCCAGATATCTGAATTTTAATTCCAGAACTGCTATTTTGGGGAGGTTACTTAATTCCTCTTTGGCTCATTTTTTATTTGTAAAAAATTTATTTTCACATAAATAAAGTCTTTAAACTTAAGACTATCTGAGGATTAAAGCAGTATGAAGACATAATTTCATTCCCTTTTTAATCACCTTGAACATGTCTCCAAGTCTGTTCCTCCCATGGAAATAAAAATGCCAAAACCCATATAATAAATAACACTTTTCAAAGATTGCAATCAGGTGTGAGGTTCTATATGTCCCAATTCAGGACTCTAAGGTATTAAAGACCTTCGATTGCTGTGGTTCTTTTATCTGTAGGCAGAATCTACAGGGAGTAAATCCCCAGGTTTTAACATTTCTTAGGAAAAAATATTTTCCAGGCTCTCTCTTTAGTGTCTAACTTAATCATAGATTGATATACATCTTGGGTTAAATATATAAAGAGCATTTTAGATGGAAGAAGGATTCACTATCATCTTATTTTTTTCATACTAAATAAAAATCAAGACATAATGGGTAGGTAGTATAAAAAAGGTATCCAGAAAATGTTCATTCTAGTCCTGCTCCTATAACAACCTACAAGACTGAACAAGTCATAGCCACTGTCTTTGGACTTCCACATTTGCAAAAGGAGGAGATGGAGAGGTGGTTTTATGCTAGATCTCAGTTATTTGCCCCAGGTTCAAAATTTTATTTCCCTACAGAGGAAATAAAATCAATAATTCTTATTTTGTTCAACAAATACAATTTTTACAATTTCTTTAATATCACAATGTGGACAGTTCTGTCTATTATGAAAATAAACAAACCCTACACTTTGCCTATCAGTCACATTTGGTCAACAGCTGTATGCAGAGCATTCTGTTCAAGGTCAAATGGTCTGTTTCAACCTACGTAGATCTAATTCGCCTGCGAAATTACCCTCCATTCATCTCAGGCAGAGAAAATGCACAATATTTGAGAGTAAAATCTAGGGAATCTAGATGTATGCTATCGTATTGTAAATTTTTAAAACTTAACATTTTCCTAATGCCTCAATATCCCCAAAAATAGGCTCTGAGTACCCCATCCAGGGGAATAAGGGCACCAGAGTGTTAAGTCTGGTTCCTGCGACAAGTCCCTATTCTTGCCCTACCTTGTCTGTGACCTAGGGACATTCAAACAAACCAGTGAAATCTTCCTCATACCTTTTGCCCTGGTATTCCACCCTGACCCCCAATAAAGGCACTTGCCTGTGGGTCCTTACTCTTTCTCAGTCCCCTCGGGGCTTCTCCCATATGGCCCCCTACATGGTGTGCCACACTTCCCTCTTCTCGACCTGTAAGTTTAACAAATCTTACTTTTACAACCCCTCTACAGTGGTATTTCATGTCTACATCAGACTGATCATCAAAAAAAATTTTTTTTAGTAGCTTAATTATTTCTCATAACACTAGTCACCACTCGAGAAGATCATCAGGAAGCTAAGTCATTCTGGTGAACACCTCTGCCCTCTCTGACCTCTTTTTCATGGGCTCCTCTGTCTTCAGCTCCATACTACTGTTCCACGGTTTCCAGCTAGTTGTTGACCCAAGAGATAAGGAAAAGTGTCAGTGGCCATATTTAGAGGCCTAGGTCCAAGTTCAGTATCTACAGAATTTGTCTTACTCTGTGTAAGATGACTCTTTCTTGCATAATTAGTATAAATTAGCATGCTGAAAAGCCTCTCATTTTTCACTGTAAGTTGAATTCAAAACAATCCCCTTCTTGGGGTTAGGAGAGGATGAAGGAGGTAAAGGAGGTTAAATATAAGGTGACAAAAGGAGACTGGACTTTGGCCAGTGAACGCAATGCAATATACAAATGATGTATTAAATAAACTAGATTAACTCATCTTTCATTCAATAAACATTTATAAAGTATTTGCTGTGTGACTGATACTATCCTTTTTCTAACACTTTAATATATTTTTTGGCTTCAAGATGTTGACTGAAGCTAACCAAAATAACTGGAGATTACTCAGTAAATCCAAATTTTCAATCGTTAATAATATTTAAAGTGAGGTAACAGACCAAGCATCAAATACTGGCCTGTTAGCACTTTCTTTCTAGACAGGCAAGTTTACAGAGTCACTCAGTTAGATCCCAGAATTCCTGCTAGAGCTTGTCATAGCAACTTCTCCTCTTGGATGCGGGGCAGAGCTCCAAAGAGACTCAATTTCAAGCTTGAATTGCTTCTTTCCAACCATACATTTAGGGTTGTAAATAGGGAATGATTCATTCACCTTAAATTACTTCTCCCACCCACTTATCAAAATGCACAAGTGTGGCTCTGTGATTCTTTCCCTTTTCTCTTATTCTATACCCATGCACATCCCTCTCTGATGACACATCACTTATGCAGATTATTTAATATTTCAGTTGGGTCTTTATCCCAGAAAGACTTCTATTTTTGTAAGAGGGGATGGCCAATTGTTATTCTAATCAATTATGTGTTTATTTTATATGATATATTTCACATCTTTTTTCCAAGTGATGGGGAGTATTTATAGTGGATATTTCATCTATTTTTTCCTATTGTATTCTTCCCACAATCTCTAATTAACAAATATGGCTACTGAAAATCAGGGGGATTACATAGTTAACTTATTGATATTAATAAATTCCCAAAATGGAATTTGAATACAAATGTTCTTACCTCAAATATAACAATTTTCTTTTACCTCTTGATGCTTCTTCCACATTAAGGTAGATGTGTAGAAAACCAAGGAATTAATGCTACCTAGAGATGTGAAAGAATCTGAAATAGAATGACAAAGTGAGGGTTCACCATCTTTTAGAAGCAAGAGCCTTCCCAGAACAGCTTCCTGCTGATAAGAAGTAAGAGCTCAAAGCCCCCGTACCTTTTGGGATGAGCAAATTTCCCTACAACAAAGCCTATGTTTCTTTTCAGACATATTAGCTATTCTATTGTACTTCAACCCTCTGTAGGGGCATTGGTCACCTGCCAACCTTCAAGGTATTGAAGCTTTTAGAAATTTGAATACCCCATTGCCAGTTTAGATGTTTTGGCAAGTTCTGAATGAGAACTGGCTTCCTCCTGACAATTTGCCAATCATACAAACTAATGGCACAATCTTATGCTAAGAACAGGCTAATAAAAAAGTCTTCTGAGTTTGACTTTTGTTCCAAGTGTTTTGATCCTTTTCCCTTTACTTCAGTATATTTGATATTATGAATTCACCATGCTATCATTAATTGTGATTGAGCAATTGCAATTAAAAGGAGGATTTCTGCAGGAAGGCATTGTATAATTTACAAGACTGCCTCACTGGTGGAGCTGTGCCATGCACTGAAGACTTTGCAGGGTACATGGAGAGTCAAGTATTGTTTTGAATGCTAGAATCTCACTGAGTTCTTAGAAAACATAGTTAAAAGGACCTACTCCTTTTTGTAATGGGAAAACCAGATGAATCTGGGATGTCATACACAGGTTATCAGTTAGGAAATTATTGATACAGGTGTGACATCCTTCTCACACATACAAATAGGTTTCGATGTGCTCACATAGAAATACTTTTACTTTTCTTAACCCTTCACTCCAACTGGGTATGAGTTAAGGGTGGCTCAACTGTTGCTCTCCTTAGATAGCTTCTGGGCCAAAATCACAGTCACTGATTGACCAAGAGCAACATGAAGAATTCAAGACCTAACCCAGTATAGTGTTTACTGCTGGATGGCTGTGGCCAAATACTTTTTTTTCAATACCTCTGGACCACCACCCTGTGGGTTGCCCTGGGTGAGCCTGACTTTTTGGAAATATTCAAATGAAGAAAAGAGTTCTATCATAAGTAGTTGGTAGGCTGTGAGGGAAAGATATTAGAGGTTCATAATTCACTCTATGCCTCATCAGAATGACTACATGTTGATCTTAGAGCCAGATTGACTGCTTTTTAGTGGCTTCTTAATCCAGTCCCATTGAAACAAAACCCTAGGGGAACAAATCATTTCAAAAAAGAAGACAGAAGGCTTATTTTATTTATCTCTATAGCTAGGGACCAACTGCTTGTTTAGCAATGTCTAAATACAATGAGCATGGCCTTCGTGGAAATCGTAATCAAATAATTGATTATTTTTAGCAACTATTATAGGCAAGGTTATATGCTCATGCCCTGTAGAAAATAAAAAGACATAAAATATGTTACTCTTCTCAATAATATTGACACTTTATTGGGGAAATAGTATACATGTAGTAAAAGCTAAATTAATCAATGGGCTAGAAAATAAGCATGTGGAGTTAATCTGGATGGTAAGTACAAGATGTAAAAATAATTCTATTCAGAACATACTTATAAAATTTACATTTTATTTAATTTTGAATAATCATTTAAGCTCCTCAAATATTTATTTAGTCTGCATCCCAAAGCATGAATGTCACATACTTTCACTAAATATGATGCTATCTAAGGGTTCTATAATGAAACAAGTATTAACATTTCCAAAAGTTAAAGTATATTTACAAAATATTGATTAAACAGTGTATCCTATGATCCAGAAACAGATGTTTGACTATTACAAGAGCAAACTGAAAATGAGCCTAATGGCATGCTGCAAAAAATGGGAGGAGAGAAGCTAAACATATCCAGGACCATAATACTAATGACCAAATTAAGAGAAATAGAAAGAAAAGATAGATATGATGCTAGCAGCAGTATTTCTGATGATAAATACAGGATTATTATAGGGAAGTGCTACCAAAATAGAACTTTCAACAAACAAATGAGTTTGGAATTAATAATTATGTTACTGGGAAAATTTTGGAGCTCTAAACTATTGATTCAGTTTTTGAACAAAGATGAAAAAATTGCAAGGGATCATTAAAAATGAATAAAATAGAATTAAAATTGGTGATTATGTTTAAACACTTAAATGAAGGGTTACAGTTAAAAGGATGTTAATCAAAATATTAATAAATGCAATACAAAAAGCAAAAAATAATCTTCTGAAGAACATTGAGAATATATTCAGAAAAGCTCAAAAATAGCAATTAAAATAATATTAACATCTAAGCTAACCTATGTTCTAATTTTTTAAAATTTCAGTATTTTTAGAAAAATAACAAATGAATGTCAGTTTTCTATAAAAATGTAGAAATTGTCATATTAATTTACTGTTACATATTCATCCCTACAGCATGATTTTCTTGAGAGAAAGGTCTATTTTATTATTTATTATTTGTATCTTTACCTCTCAAAATAACTGAAACGTAACTGAAAATAACCTTGTTGGAACAGAATCGAGAGCCCTGGAATAAACCCACAAATATTTGGCAACTAATTTTCAACAAGGAGTCAAAAACATACAATAGTAAAAGAAAAACCTCTTCAATAAATGGTGTTGGAAAAATTGGAAAGCCAGAATGAAACTAGACTGCTATTTGATACTATACACAAAATTAACTCAAAATGAATTAAGACTTAAATATAAAATCTGAAACATAGAGGAAAACATAGATTCTAAACTTATAGACCTTGATCTCAGAGAAGATTTATGAATCTGACCCCAAAGGCAAGGGAAGTAAAAGCAAATATAAGTGAATGGGACAACATCAAACTAAAACAGGTTGCACAGCAAAAGAAACCATCAACAAAACAAAGAGGCAACCAATTGAACAAGAGAAGGTATTTACCAACAATACCTCCAATAGGGATTAAAATCCAAAATATATAAAGAACTCATATAGCTCAATAACAGCAATAAAAAATTCAATTAATAAATGGGCAGAGGATCTGAACAGATACCTTTCCCAAGAAGACATACAAATAGCCAACAGATACATGAAAAGATGCTCAACTTCACTAGCTAATGGGGAAGTACCAGTCAAAACCACAGTGAGATACCTCACACCTGTTGGAATGGCTATTATCAACAAAACAAGAAATAACAAGTGTTAGAGAGGATGTGGATATCTTGAATTCCAGTCCACAGGCAACCATGTATTTTATTCAAAAGTGAAAAATTAGTTATTCAAACTGTTAAGTTATAAGCAGCAATCTACATCCAGGAAGATGTTCATTGAGGCCCCAAAGAAATTGTGCATGTGCATATATGTACCTTCTACAAAATGGAGATAATAATGCTATGTGCTTTATATGTTTATTGTAAAGATTAAGTTAATTACTGCAGGGTGCTCAGAACAGTGTCAGACACATAATAATTTTTCCCATAAACATTAGCTGTTACAGGTTGAATTATTCCCCCTCCCCAGTCCACATGTTGAAGTCCTAGAACTCAGCACCCTATTTGGAAATAGGGTCATTGCAGATGTGATTAGTTAAGATGAGGCTGTACTACAATAGGGTAGACCTCTAATCCAATAGGACTGGCATCCTTATTTAGGAAAGGGAAATCTGGGCACTGAGAAACACACAAGCTGTGTGAAAACTGTGTGAAGGTTAGAATTATGTTGCACAAGTCAAGGCACCACCAGCAGCTGGGAGGGAGCCCTGGGACAGATTTTTTTCTCACAGCACTCAGAAGGAACCAACCCTGCCAACACCTTGAAGTCAGACTTTTAGCCTCTGGAACTATGAGACAATAAATTTCTGTTGTTAAAACTTCTGGTTTTGATACTTTGGTACGGCAGCCATAGCAAACAAAAACATTCACAAAATCTAACTTGCCATCATCTTCACATATGAAGTAATTTATTGTAAAGCAGACTATGTTGCTGACAATCTACAGAAGCCTATTCTGAAATTATTGTGCATTAGCATTGAATCTAACACACAAAAAATGGAGCCAGAAGAAAATTGAGTGCTCTAAAAGAAAAAGCAAAAATGTGCATATGTGAAGTTTCTCAATAGTTCAAAATAGGGAGTTAGTCCTTGATTCCTGTAGCTGCCCTCCCTATAGCAGGTGATGTCGGTTTATAATTAGAAATGGTAGAGTACAGACTGCAAGGACTATAAAACTATAGGAGTTGGAACTGAGATATTTCTCTGTCCCATTTTAAATCTCCAATCCTGCCTTAATATCACTGACAGTGTTACAGAACCAAAGTAGGAGTTCGGTTGTCTACGGCCACCAATAGGCAAACTCTAGAGGCAGAGGTTGGTGAGAAAGGAAAGAGGTTTTTATTCAAATGCTACATAATCTGAGAGAAAGCCACACCCTTGTCTCAAAGCCCAGCCCCTCTGGAAAACTGAGGAAAGCCCAGCTATCCTCAGCCAGACCAAAACCAAAGGCAGAATCCAGAGTTACTGCTCTCATTCAAATGGAAACTGCATTTCCATCTTTTGGAAACTGCAGTCATCCAGGTAGCTCAGCTTGCTTCCAGCTGCTGTCCAGCTTCTCCTGGAACCTATATGTGAGGCTTGTGCCACTATGGGCCATGACAGGGCCATGAGGTCCCACTTACACACTGGCCAGATATTCACCAGGTGGGCAAGAGAGCACAGCAGCCCTTCTTCCCCTGGGTTATAATTGTTTCCAGTGTGGGATGGACCAGGTGCTTTCCCAGAATGACCAATTGCTTCTCCAATTTTCACACATTTCAGGAGGGTCCATTAGGTGACCAATCCCTTCTTTCCCCCAGGCTAGACTGACAGGTCTTTTCAGTCTAGCATCTCCCTCCACCACCATTCTAATGGCACAGGTCCCTGCCTTTCCCTTGTCCCACCTACTGATCAGGTACCGGAAGAGGGTAGGAGGTTTTTTCCCCCCACCCCATTATCTTGCTAGCCTTACCTGTGTTCACAGAGTAAAGGGCCCACTCACAGAGTAAAGAGACCATAAAAACCTCACCCAGCCTCTCATGCAGCCCCTAGGATGGTTTCTCAGGCAGTGCCAAGGACAGCATCTCAGACAATACCCAGGATTCCTTTGGGCAGGGTGGCGCATCTGAACAGAAGGACCTCCATACCCCTACAGCACACGCCCTAACTGGGAATCCAACCAAAGCCTATAAATCAACAGCAATGTGACTTCACAGTGCCTGGAAGGGCTGCAAAACTCAATGTCCTATTACTGCCCCAGGCTGTTCAGGAGGTGTTGTCTGGCTGCACACCACCCCACAGTGCCCCAAAGAGCGTGGCTCGGTGCAGAAGCAGCTCCCCAAGCTCCATGTCTCCAGGGGCCCTTCCTTTCCCTGTCTTCAGTCCAGACAGGCATCTATCAGTATCAAACACACACTTAAGAACTAAATGGTAAATATGGCAAATGGAATAAGAAAAATAAAAAGCAAAATCTGATGCAGACACCAGCCCACAGTGTCCACATCATTATGGATGAAATGAAACATTCACACAGACTATTGAGTCTGGTGGAAGAAAAAGGACAGCGTGGCTTTTCTCTTGAGGGGAGCAAAAGCCTGCAGCCTCTGGCCATGACAGGCCTTTATTGTTTTTTTTTCCCACACTACATGATGGTCTTAATTTACTGTGCACAGGTTCACTTTAGGTGGTTACCTTTTACAAACAACAAAGGAGCCAATGCCACTAATCACATCACAGAAGAAGGATATTTGCAAATGAAAGAGGGAAAAGTGATCAAACTGGTTACACTCATCCTAGGAAGGTTTAGCATGGATTTTAGGAAGTTACAATAAGCACTTGCTGTCTCAATTCAGGGTAAGGCAGTTTTAGCAAAAGCAAAACTCAAAGCAGCTTAGGTACAAATGCAGGCCTGATTCCCCACGGGAGAACCTATCCATGAGTGTGGGTCCTGTGCATCTCTGAGTGGGAACTGGGTCCATGCCATACAGAATGGTCTCCTACAAAAATCCACTAGTCATATTGCTCTTTGTATAGGCTTTTGCTGAACATGTTCAGAGAGCATAATTGTAACTGGTTGTGGGGAATTCACATAATAATTCAACCTAATGGATGAATGAGTAAATGCCTAACTATAGAACATATTTATGAAATCAGGTTGGCCAACCATGGACCATCAGAAAACATTTGAATTTTCTCTCTGAGATAGTTAGATCTAGGAATTCTGATATGTTCTACCCACTTTCTGCAAAAGCTATTTACAATGAAGCTAACAAAGTGTATGTGTCAGGGCTGCTTGCTTGCAATAGCCTCTGACAAAAAAAGCTAACAATGCGTTCCCATGGTCAACAGTTTTTTGTAATATTTTAGGGGGAAATTTATTCTTTTTTTCTTATAGAAGGCCCTCAAAATTCTATAACCTGAATCCACCTCTGCCTTCCTGACAGCAACATTTATACTACCTGTCAAGTGTAGGGGCTTGGAACTTCCTGGCTGCAGCTTCAGGGGAAGGAAGATACAGAACCTAACTGGGCTAAGCTAAATGTTGACCCCATTGAATAGCTGATTGGTTCACTCATGGTTGGCAGAAAGCTAAAAGAATTGCCAATTTTTCAAGCACTGCTCCAGAGAATGACCATGAACTCTCTATGACACCAATAAAAATTGTTTCACACCAAGGCCATATACCCTTTCCCTTAGTTATTTAGCCACTGATGTTGTCACCTTCATTTCTGCTAAATAGAGAGTATATGTCAGAAACCTCACATTGAGGATAGAGAGGGTAGATTGGAGAGGAGAAGAAGGGAGAGAATTTCAAAGGAAATAATTCAGGGTAAGACTTTTTGACAAGGAGAAACCAATTGATGTATAAAAATGAAGTTTATCTTAGAGAAATCATAATGGACATTTAAAACTTGATTGCCTTTTAAAATATATTTCCTTTTTAAATTAATTTCAAAACATTTTAAAAAGATATAAAAACTAAGGGATAAAAGTTCCTCAATACGAGTGAGATAGAATTAAAGAGATGCAATGACAAAAGAAAAACTTTGAACTCCCAGTTTAATACTCATGTTCTTGAAGTCAAGTGAAGCCATTAAAAGTGAAGGAAAAAATCTCCATCTCACTTGATTTTCCTTTTTTATTTCAATAAGTTATTTCAAAAGGTTGAAATATGCTCTATTTTTGAAAATGTTACCAATTTTCCTATGATAAGAAATTCATTATATGTTGACCTAACATCTGAAGGTGATAATCAATCTGCCTCCAGGGTGATAAATTAGTTCTTGCTACTCATTGTATATTTGGTGGGCACTGATTGCTTATGGAATTGTTGCTGAATTTCAACCAAGTGCTTATCAAGAACTACTTTAATTAAACATAACACTAGAACTTAATTACTAATAATATTTTAACAGGAAAACAAATTCAATTTCTCACAATAAAAATCTGTGGAAAGTTCAACATAGGTAAAGGATTCTATAATAATTAGATCTTCACTATGAGTATCAAACTAAAATCACTTTTAAAATTCTAGCTATCCTTTCTGTTTGTAAACTCCATCCTCATCCCAAATCCAGTAAACCGTGTTTGTTTTTCTGTTCTTTCCCAATTGTCTCAAAGGAATAAAATGAATTAGATGATGCATATTTGTATCTTCTTAATTATTTAATATACTGCCTTTCAAGTTCATCTTTGGGGATAAAGCTATTTACTTTGGATCTGAAACATTTTTCTGATAAATCATGTGTATTTAGGTTTTATATTTAAATATCCATAATCCCCAAAGAAGGTCCAAAGATATGACCTAATTTGACAGTCACTCAGAAATTCACCTCTATGAGCAGTAAATCCTTCACTGAACAATAAAATAGTCTATTGGACTTACTGCTTTTGACTTTATCAACTGAAAAGAAAGGTTGTTCCATTAAGCTATATATTTTAAATAACTAACTTTTCAATAGTATGTCAACTAGTATGTGTGAGAAATGCACTAAATTCTTTGACTAATTCTTGATATTAATGAAAAAATCTCTTAACAGTAGATTTATCATTTAAATTTCAGTTACTAATATCCATATATAACAAAATAGATCCCAGGATAAAAATAATGTCTTTAAGTATACAATAAAGAAATCAAAATGCTTTCTATAAATGGATTTCAGCTTTCTTTGTTTATCAGGAATAAACTAATAATCAGGGTGGAGCCAGAAGGAGGACTCAATTATCAGGAAGTTGCACATGTGATTTCAGCTGCTGCAGTCAGAGGCAGACACTCAAAGCTGAAAGTGCAGAAGCTGTAAAATCTTTAACAGCAGATGGAAGTCAGTTTTACTGCCCTCACATTCCAGCATGAGCACATCAGGAATAAGGTTAACTAGCTGCATCCCAGTCTGTAGACACTGCTACCAGATGAAGCTGTGATCTTTTTTGATAGTTATTTTTCATTTTTTTCGATTACTATTTGCCCACATTATATCCTCTTCCATCTCCACCCACTCCTGCCTACAATCACCACATTGCTATCTGTGTCCATGAGCCTCTTTTCTTTTTAGCTCGATCCCTCCAACCCCTGAAGCTGTCATCCTGCTCTCTATCTGAGTCTGTCTCTACTTCACTGGTTAGTCCAGTTTGTTCATTAGATTCCACATAGGAGTGAAATCATATGGTATTTGTTCTTCTCTGATGGGTTTATTTCACTTAGCATAATGCTCGCCAGGTCCATCCATGCTATTGCAAAGAGTAAAATTTTCTTCACTTTTATAGTCTAATAGTATTCCATTCTTTAAACGTCCCATAATTGTTTTATCCACTCATCTACTGATACACACTTGACTTGGGCTGCTTCCAAATCTTGGCTATTATAAATAATGCTGCAATAAACACAGGCATGCATATATTCTTTCAAATTAATGTTTTGGGCTTTTGTTTTGGTGGTTGTTTAATAAATTCCAAGAAGTGGGATCATTGGGTTATAAGATAGTTCAATTTTGAATTTTTTGAGGTAACTCCATACTGCTTTCCACAGTGGCTGCACCAACCTGCCATGATCTTTTTACATTCCATTCAATTTTATCATTAATTTTTATTCAAATAATAAAAGTTGCCTTTTGTTTTATAATTATCGTGTGTCAAGAATCATACTAGATGTTTTATGTGTTATTTATGGTTCACAGATGAAGAAACCAAAGTTCACAGAAGCTTAGTAATCTGCCCAGATCCTCAAGTCCCTTACTCATCTACATGGTGATGGCCTGTTAGAACTGGAAATCACATCACACGGTAACCCTTCTCTGCATAAGGTGGTCCCCAGACCAGCAGCAATGCCATCTCTTGGGAGCTTGTGAATCTCTGATGCCATTCTAGACTTACTGGATCAAATCTTCATTTTAATAAGTTTTCAAATGAGTTGTATGCACTTTCAGTTCATGAAGAATACACAACACTCTACATAATCAAAAAATTTTGAGAGATCTTTATGAATATCTTTTATCTCACCAGTGAATCAAAATCAGTGACTTGCTTGTAAACATTTACAAAAAAATTTCAGTATTCACACTTTTAGGTATAGATAATGTACAAATGCAAACAAAATGCTTGAGAAAAGCATCATGTTGGAGAGTATTGCTAGGATGCAAAACATATCTGATTTGTTCCAATAAAAATTCAAAGGCATTTCATAATTTAATTTCTAAATATCAACATCATGCATTTTCTAGCAGAAATAATTGTAGTGTCATGTTTTATTTATATATTAAATAAATTTATTTTTCCTGTGTTTATCCATTCATCCAGTCAACAAGAGTGGGTCCCAAACTTTAGGTAGTATCATAATTACCTGGAGGGTTTGTAAAAGCCCAAATTATGGGACCCCATTTCCAGAGTTTCTGATTCAGTACAATTCTAACAAGCATCTAGATGATGCTGAGGCTGCTACTCCAGTGCCTACTCTTTGGTAATTCTTCACTTTAGAAATGCTGGGCACTATATTAGGTATTTGGAATATTATAATGATAAATTAAGTACTATTTTTCCCCTAGAAACCAACACTAATCTTGAGCAGCTACAATGACTACACAAATATGTGTAATGTAGAAAATGATAATGAAAAAGGATTCACAAAATACATACTACTGGTGTTCATAACATGGATACATTACTTCCTGCTTAAAGACTGAAGTAGAATCTTTGGATTTGGGGAGGAGTTGATGTGCTTTTAACAAAGGGTGGGTAGAGATTGGACTACTAGAATTTTATGGGCAAGTCATTCTTAGGATAAACAGTCATTGAGTACAAACTAAGATAGAGAAATGTACAAACATAATTTAGATAATGGTTGGTTGACCCAGCACAGTTTTTGAGAATGAAGGAAAAAGAAAATAAGATTGCAGAAATAGGTTATGGACAAATAGTGGTGGGTGAAACTAAGCTCACTAAACATTTATTATAAGAAATGGAGCACTAGTTAATATTTCAACAGATTAGAAATATAATTATTTCTGTGTTTTAGGAAGTTTAATCCAGAAACTATCTTGCTTAAATTCCTACAGCTAACATATTCCAGAGTTGGGATTTTAAATACTGGTGACCCTAAAATTTGCTGTATTCCTATATTTTTTAATTCAAACTTTTTAAATTATAAAGTTCTATGAGTAAAAAACCAGGACAATATGAAGACATAGAAGTTTTCATTGTTATAAAAAAAATTCCGGCTTTCCCTGTATCCTCCCTCCCCTTGACTCTAGAAACCACAGATGTGATTTCTGCATGTATAGTTTTTCCCCTTCAGAATATCATATACATAGTTTCACACAGTATGTAGCCTTTTGGGTCTGGTTTCTTTCACTTAGAGTAATGCTTTTCTTTATTTTATTGATTTTTATTGGATTTATTGGGGTGACATTTGTTAATAAAATTATATAGGTTTCAGGTATACAGTTCTCAAATATATCACCTGTATAATGTATTGTGTGTACATCACCCCAAGTCAAGTCTCTTTCCATCATTTATGATCCCTTTTCTCTCTTCTATCTCCTCCTGATCCCCCTTTCACTCTAGTTATCACCATACTGTTGTCTGTGACTATTTGAGCGTTTTTCTTTAATCTTTTCACCTTTTTCACCAGACTCCCAATCCCTATCCTCTTTGAAAGCTGTCAGCCTGTTCTCTGTATCTGAGTCTGTTTCTATTTTGTTCATTAGTTTTTTGTTTTTTTTTCTTTTCCATTAGATTCCATGTGTAAGTGAAACCATATATTTGTCTTCCTCTGACTGGCTTATTTCATTTAGCTTAATACTCTCCAGCTCCATCCATTGCATTGCAAAAGGTCAGATTTCCTTCTTTATTACAGCTGCATAGTATTCCATTGTGCATATGTACCACAGCTTTTTTATTCACTCATTTACTGATGGACACTTAGGTTTCTTCCAAATCTTGACTATTGTAAATAGTGCTCCAATGAACATAGGAGGGCATATATCCTTTTGAATTAGTGTTTTGAGTTTCTTTGGATATATTTCCAGAAGTGGGAAGGCTGAGTCAAAAAGCAGTTCCAGTTTTAATTTTTGAGGTATCGCCATATTGTTTCCTGCTGTGACTGCACCAGTCTGCATTCCTACCAACAGGGCATGAGGGGTCCCTTTTCTCCCCATCCTCACCAACACTTGTTATTTGTTGATTTATTGATGATAGCCATTCTAACAGGTATGAGGTAGTATCTCAGGCATGTACCTAAAAAATACTCTTGGGGCCCCCGTAAGACTTGCAACTGGGAGAAGAGTAGGCAGCAGAGCCCCTGAACCAACCTCCAAAGCCTCTTTCCCTAACTTTCCAGTGAGCCTATAGCAGCTCCCCCTCGGCCCCTTTGTTTCCTATAGCATTTGTAGAGGGTCAGAGCAGCTCAGCCTAGGCTCTCGCTTGTTGCTTCTTCTATCCTAAGTCCTTCTTTGTTTCACTGCCTACAGCATTAACAAATATCCTCTCAAAACCACTTGGACTCTTTTCATGAAAACTTCCCTACATGAAGTCCCAGTTGATCAGGCCAGCCTAAGGCAGACCTGCTCAGGCCTGGTCCCCTTCCAGTAGCAGTAAGTTGAAAAAATAATGTATTCTATATAAGCAATCCCTACTTTTTAAACTGAAGATTTGTTAATCACACATAGTCATGAGATTTACATAAACCATGTGACTTGCAATGGACTTAGCATATCTTTTCCCCTACTCCCACAAACAATGAGAGTCCTTGATATTTATTTTTTAAAGTGTACCTATCTATAATTTAAAAATATGGAATTGTCTTTCCAGTATAATTTTCTTTAGATAACATCCACTCCAAATTCACCTCTCAAAAAACTAAAAGCATTTTAAAACTGAAATTAATGATAATAATTTTGTTTCATTTATGAGACATTCTTCATATGTTGAAGTCATAATTATTATGACAATTTGTAGTTCTCACTATTTTTCTATTCAGGATCTAGAGAGTGGAAAGCTCTGGAAGCTGAATTGGTCTGGTGGGCTTACAGTGGCCACAGATGTTGATGTTGATAATATGATAATATGAATTTATATCATCACTCATATAAATGAACTGACAAGAATATGAATTTCAAGGAGATCAACTTTTGCCACCCTGCAGATGCCTTTTGGGATATTGATTTTAAGCTTGCAATTAAGAAACAAAAGACTCAGAAAGAAGCTTTGACACTCCCTTTCATTTCCAAGAGATTCATATATAAAAACCTGCTTCAGGAAGGAAATCTCAGTATGTTTCCCTTAGCCCAATTTAAATTAAATATTGTAAATAGGAGCTCTTCAGGCAGGGGCCTGTTAGGTAGATATCCCCTGTGTCCCATTGATATCCACTCTTATCTGAGTTGCCCAGCACGAATTTGCCTCAGCTCTTCCTCAGCTACCTGTAAATCAGCCCTTCTCACTAATCCGTCTGTTATTTTTGACCATTAGCCCAACTAGAACTAAGAAGGTGGAAGGAAAAATACTTATTTTTTTAGCTCCCACACTTCTTAGGCAATTGGTATTTTTCTCATGTTACTGTAAATAGTATCTTTTAACATTTTATTTCTAATTTTTGTCTGGGAAACAACTTCCGATTTGACTATATACCACAATATTTGATCCTTCTTAGTATAAACCTAGGAGAAATCTTCTAATAAAAATTTATAGGCAATGATAAAATTTAAGTAAAAGATCTTGCCTTAAAAAAGCACAATTGTTTGTATACCCTATAGAATGATACTTTATTATGTAGATGATTCCTTACTGAAATAATTATTATCAAACCAAGAAAAAGGGTACTCATGAATAATAACCATACCTTCCTTTAGCACAACTGGACTTCCTCAACCTGTTTATATAGATAACATCACATAGTAATAATTCAAACTCCACTGCCTTTTACCCTCACAGAGTAATGTAAGAACTACAGCAATTTGAAAATGACTCATTCCACATTCCCTTTCTCAGCTCCATTACTCTGTAAGTGACCAAAAATCCTCTCCCAATTAGTACACAATCCAGCTGGTTCCTGTGAGTGTTACCAAACCAAAAAAAAAATGGCTATTTTATTACAAATGCTGCCACCTAAGAGAACAGAAAGCTAATACGCAAAATCTTGAACTCCCTAATTCAGGGTTCAGGGCAGGTTTTTAAGGGTTTAGAGTGGGAATAGGTATAGAGAAGTGCTGGCAGGGCAAGTATTAAGTAGAAGATATTGGAGCTTGGCATTTATAATAAGGGGCATCACATCTTCCTAGATGAGAGACCCTTAGTTCTGACAGGATTCTGGTGTTCACATTCTGGTTTTGTCCTGATCCTTTGGTTCTGTGTGTGGGAGAAGGTTGAGACTTTGGTTCCAGAAGCATCTGGAAGTCAAAGTTCTCTCCTCTGCACATGCCTTGTCTGCATGACTTGTGGTTTTGGTCTGTGTCTCTGAAGAGCAATTCAGTGAAACAGGGTAGGACCATTTTGGGTGATCCTGTGGTTAGGGGAGGTACTTCCATTATTCTCCCAAGTTGTGTCACAATTCTGTTCAACAGCTGCTGTCCTTCAGACACCACAGAGACACAGAGGAGACTTTTTGTATAGGGAAATGTTGTGTTCAGTCATAGGAGAACTCTCTACCTGTGTTTTCCATTCTGCTAATGACTCAAAATCTTGATGCTTGTGTATCAAAATTTTAGAGTGTTTAGTCATAACACCTCTGCTCTTTATAGGACTCAATTGAGGAAGAGTCATAAGACAACTCTAAATAACAGAAACTACAATATTCCCAAGTAACTATTGAGGTATATCTTAATAAATATCTATATATTTTTTCATATTTCTAAGAGCCCAGGAAGATTTTACATAAAAATATATAATATGATACATGTTATATATGTATGCATATGTGTGTATGTTAGACATGGTATTACATGAGCCTAACAAGCAACCTTTTTTAACAAAAAATAACATATGCTTATTAATATCCAAAATCTTTTACAAGTAAAAAGGGAAATTTTCCCACATAGGCAGAAAATCACACACATGTACACATATGAACATGTAAAACTGGTGTTCCTATGAAAAACTTGTGTTCCATAAGTTAAAAGATACTGATATGACTTTGATCTCACAATCTCCCTCAAACTGATGTCTAAAGTGCCAGCATTTAGATTCACTGTCCTAAGTGTTTGTAGCTCATGTTACATTGAACATGAAGTGATTAAGAGCACCCTAAGCTACTATGGCCAGAAGGATAGTTAAAAGATTTGTAGAGGAAGAGGGATGTTCACCATATGTCAACTCCAAGTGAGACTTTTTGCCCTGCAAATCTGAATCAGTAGGTGCTCTCCCATCAAGGTGACAATAGCACATGGACCTGCTCAGCTCCACAGCCTGGGCAGAATGCAGAGGCAGTGGCCAGGGGCCATCCAGGGCAAAAGTGAAAAGAGAACATTCTTCACATACATAAATGGGGATAAAGTTATGCTGCATGTTTCAGAGCAAATTGGAGAGAGCAGTTCCCTAGATTTCCTCAGATAAAATTCTGTCTTTTAAGTTGAACTTTGAATTTCTAAGGCATAATGTCACTTTTTTCCTGACAATTTAATAAATCTACAGTAAAGGGATTTTAAAGACATAACCTGATAAGCATGAAGGAACAGCAAAGTATACTGAAATAGAAGGCAAAGGAAATAACAGGTGATTGATACAGAATAACCAAGAAAACCAAACCTTAATTCAGCAAGTGAAGGAAGCTGAGAAATAATCTGGTTTACTCCATAGAATGCTCAAGTGTTATGGATCTATGACCAGATACCTCTATTACTAGGGAAGCAGGGAAGCAAAAGCTCAGTACCAAGTGAAAGTTGTTTGAGTAGCATTTAAATACCACATCATACTGCTGGATAAAGCACCTCCCCTCTTCAAGTCTTCACCACCACTACTTTCACTGGAGATTTTCTATTAGAGAGGATATAATGAAGAGTCTTTGTGGTAGATGATGCTAGATACAGTTGAAGATCAGGGCTTTATACAAAAATAGGGAGATTCATGAACATATGTATTTTGAATGTCTACAATTTAATTTTCAAAATACTGTTAGTCTCTGCATAGAATACTGAGAAAATTTTCTTTGGGTAATCTGATGAGCCCAAGAGAAAAGACCAAAAATACATTATGGAAAGTTTCCAACAAATTTCTCACCTAGATTACCAAGGAACAGGGTTTGTCAGCAGTGGCCATTATTTAAAAAAAGAAAAGAAAGAAAGAGAAAGAAAGAAAGAAAGAAAGAAAGAAAGAAAGAAAGAAAGAAAGAAAGAAAGAAAGAAAGAGAGTGTCAGCCAGGATGTAAAATGGTGCCACTGCTGTGGAAAATGGTATGGCAATTCCCACAAAAAATAAAAATAAAAATACCACATGATTACCAGTGCATACACATGATATTATCCATCCATGTAATATGAAAAATAGAGGTTTTTACTGAAGAAAATACAAGAAACAGGAAACCTTGTACATAGGACAATGACACCTCAGCCCCCTTCAAAGTAGGGGTACTTGGGACTTCACACTGTTCTCCCAGCATCTCTTCCACTGTTCAAAACACTGCAAAATCTTTTGTTGGAATCAAGTTATTAGCAACTGCAGCACAATGTTCCTTCTGCTCTGGTAGCAGAAGCCACAAAATGAATTTTGCCACAACATGTTTCATGCCAAGATCCTGCATCAAAATCTCAGACACAGGAGTTTTTTAGATCCCCAGATCAGCTTCTAGTTCTCGCACTGTCAGTCACTGATCTTTGTTGATTACAGTCCATACATGTTCAACATTCTCAGGTATCCTGATTGTTACAGGCCTGCGGAATGTGGATCACGTTCGACAGATTCTCAACCATCTTTGAAGCATTTGTGCCACACTTTAATTTGCACTGCACTCATTGCATCATCCCTGAAAGCCTTCTGCATCATCCTAATAGTTTCTGTGGAGGAATGTACAAGCTTAACACAAAATTTGATGCACATTAGTTGCTCTACTCACTCAGTAATTTTGAATGTAACAGCCACAGAGTACACATGCTCCCTCAACAGTGTTTACCACCTGCACTGACTGGTACAGTGAAGTTATCACTGTTCACGCATGCACATTCTAGTCTACTCTCCTTGGCTGCCAGGTGACATCAATGTTGTGCAAACCATTTTCATTATACTAACAGTGGCTGGACTTTCTCCGGACAGAGTAACATATAATTTTTTCTTGCCTTGAAAACTGTTGCTATTCTAAGTGTTCTTAAAATGCTAAGCCTATTAGTAGCATGTATCTGTATCTAACACCCTGAATTTGGATTTCTTATTTACTTTCTTTTTTCAATGCTAGTTTTTTATTTCTCTAATTGCTTTATACTTTCAAAATACTTTTAAGCTTATGTGTCTTAGTGATATTCTTTCTCAGAATCAGACAGGGTCAAGAATATTATCCTATACTATGAAGGCAGTTTTTTAAGGCTGAGCCAACTGTTCAAACATCTTTCATCATTAATAATTTACAGGGGCAGACAAAAGTAGGTTGATAATAATAACTATACAATAATTGATAAATAATAATATCAGATAAACTGTTTCATGTGCTCACAACTGTAAACCTACTTTTGCCTACACCTGTATATTTAATTTATAATTCACCAAACAATATTGAGGTTCATCCCTAGAGTGATAAATATATCTTCTAACATAACTCAATGAAAAATGCATTTATAGGATTCTTAAAACTATAGTGAAAGGGATGAAAATAAGTAATCAACACACAATTGTAGCATTATTCAAATAGTTATAAACAACTATTCAATCTATTCAGAAAATTATAGATTGTCCCTAGAAATAAATATAGTGACACATTATGATTTCAGGTAAACACCAAATTCAGAGTTTCAGCATACCATTTGCAGTAACTTCAGAAACAGAGATTTATAAATTGATCACTGAAAGGGCTGGTTAGTCCTCTTGTAGGCTCTATCTGGTACTGAAATATGAAGTCTGTCCAGAAGGTATACAGCCATGTAATATGAAAAATAAAGACATCTATTGAAGAAGATACAAAATATAAGAAATATTGTATATAGATCAATGACGCCTTAGTCCCCTTCAATGTTGGTACCTTGGGACCTCATACAGCTCTCCCAATCACCATCAGCTGCCCCATCATATTTTTCTGAATCTCATCAATGGTCTAAAGTATCTTCCTTCTCAAAAGTGATTTTAGTCTTGGGAAAAGCCAGAAGTCACAGGGCATCAAATCTGGACTCTAGAGGGGCCAAGTCACCTGGGTGATTGATTTGATGTTTCTCCAAAAAACTCCACACAAGATGTGATGTATGAGTAGGCAGATTGTTGTGATGAAGCTGCCAATCACCCATTGCCTATAGCTGTGGCCTTCTGAATCATCCAAATAGTTTCCACAGAGCAATAATCAAGCTTAACAAAAAAGTTGATGCTGATTTGTTGCTCTACTCATTCAGTCATTTTTAATGTAATGGCCACACAGTACACATGCTTACTCAAGGGCATCTACCACCTCCACTGACAAGTACAGTGAAGTCATCATTGTTCACAAATATACATTCCAGTCCACTCTCCTTGACTGCCAGGTTACCCTGATGTTGCCCAAGCTGTTCTGATTATATTAACAATGGTTGGACTTTTTCCAGACAGACCTTATAAATTCTTCCAAGCTGAATAAGAATTGGGTTTTACCACCAAAATATTACTCAACCTAACAAGTGAATTTGGCAAAGTAGTGAGATACAAAGTCAATATTCAGAAATTGATGGCATTTTTGTATACAACAATGAACTATAAGAAACAAACCAGAGTAAAAAATCCCATTTACTATAGCAACAAGAAAAATGAAGCACCCAGGGATAAATTTAACCAAGGAGGTAAAAGACTTGTATTCAGAAAACTATAGAATGCTGAAGAAAGAAACTGAGGAAGATACAAATAAATGGAAGCATACATCCTGTTCATGGGCTGCAATAATTAACATCATCAAAATGCCCATACTACCCAAAGCAATCTATAGGTTCAATGCAATCTTTATTAAAATACCAATGGCATGTTTCACTGGTCTAAAAAAAATACTCCAAAAATTTATATAGAACCAAAAAGACCCTGAATAGCCTCAGCAATCTTGAGAAAGAAGAATAAAGTTGGAGGTATCATAATACCTGTTATAAAACAACACTACAAGTCCACTGTAATCAAAGTAGTCTGGTACAGGCATACAAACAGACACATAGATCAATGGAACAGAATAGAGAGCTCAAAAATAAACCCATGTCTCTACAGCCAATTAACATTCAACAAGAGGGGTATGAACATATAATGGAATAAAAATATTCTCTTCAATAACTGGTGTTGGGAGAACTGGACTGGTACATGCAAAAAAAAAAAAATGAAACTTGACCACCAACTTATACCATGCATCAGAATAAACTCAAAATGTATAAAATACTTAAATATAAGTCATGATACCATAAAAGTCCTAGTGAAAAAAATAGGCAGTGAAATTTCACATATCCCACATAGCAATATTTTTGCTGATATATCTCCCAAGGGAAGGGAAATAAAGGAAAAAAATAAACAAATGGGACTACATCAAATTAAAAAGTTTCTGTATGGCTAAAGAAACCATCATCAAAATGAAAAACAAACCGACAATATGGGAGAAGATATTCGCCAATGATACATGGGACAAGGGTATAATTTCCCAAATATACAAAGAACTCATATGACTCAACACCAGGAAGATAGACAATCCAAATGAAAAATGGGCAAAGAACCTGAATAGACACTTCTCAGATGGTCCATAGACATATGAAAAGATGCTCAGCATCACTAGTCATTAGAGAGATGCAAATTAAAACCACAGTGAAATCACCTCACACCTGTCAGAATGGCCATCATTAATAAATCAAAAAACAACAAGTGCTGGTGAGGATGTAGAGAAAAGGAAACCTTAGTGCACTATTGGAAATGCAGATTGGTGCAGCCACTATGAAAAATAGTGTGGAATTTCCTCAAAAAATTAAAAACAGAACTGCCTGTTATCCCAGTGATTCCATTGCTGGGAATATACCCTAAGAATCCTGAAATATCAAATCGAAAGAACTTATGCACCCCTATGTTCATAGCAGTGCTATTTACAGTACCCAAGTGCTGGAATTAGCCTAAGTGCCCATCACTAAATGAGTGGATTATAAAACTATTGTACATTTACACAATGGTATAATGTGCAGCAGAAAGAAAGAAGGAACTCCTATTTTTTGGAACAACATGGATGGAACTGGAGACTATTATGCTAAGTGAAATAAGCCAGTTCATGAAAGACAAATACCATATGATCTCAGTTACAAGAGGAATCTAATGAACGAAATAAACTAACAAGCAAAATAGAATCAGAAACGTGGCAACATGAAACACACTGACAGCAGCCAGAGAGGATGGGGGAGGGGGATAAAAGTGGAAAGGGGAAGATGCTAGTCAAAGAACATGTGTAAATGACACATGGACATGGACAAGGATGTGGGCATTGACTGTGGGAGCAGGGGGTGGGCTGGGAAAAAGAGGGCAAAGGGGGACAAATTGGGACAACTATAATAAAATAACAATAAAAAAAGAATTGGTCTTTATCAATATGTAATGAAATACATTAAGAAGCAACAGGTTTTCCACTGAATTAGAATTTTTGTTTTTTTAATTTCTTAAAAGATTTTATTTATTTATTTTTAGAGAAAGGGAAAGGGAAGGAGAGAGAGAGAGAAACATCAATGTGTGGTTGCTTCTCACATGCCCCCCTACTGGGAACATGGCCTGCAACCCAGGCATGTGCCCTAGACTAGGAATCAAACCAGTGACCCTTTGGTTCACAGGCCCTCACTCAATCCACTGAGCTACACCAGCCAGGGCTGAATTAGAATTTTTCTATTGTTTACCAAAGCAATGAATCTTACAGATTACTGAGTAGTGTGCCATAAAAGGATAGGAAAAAGATAGACTTAAGTGTAGTCTAAAAACTCTCTCATTAACATGAACATCTCACTGCTTCCTTAACTACGACTTTCCTTCAGGGCTGAATTTTTCATAGATAAGTCATGTTAAACTCAAAAAAATCAAAGACTTGGAAGATTTACTGGGTTGTTAGTATCCCCCAAAGCCCCAAGTCTGCCTGAAACCTGTAAATGTGACCTTATTTGGACTTAGGGAGTTTGCAGATGTAACCAAGTTAAAATGACTTCTCCCTAGATTAAGATGAACCCTAGTCCAATCACTGGTATACTTATAAGAAAAGGAAAATTTAAACACAGAAACACACAGAGGCAGAATATCATATGACATGGAGGCATAGACTGGAATAACACATCTTCAGCCAAGAAATACCAAGCATTACCAGCAACCAGAAGCTAAGAGCAACCAGAAGCTAAGAGAGAGACATGGGACAGATCTCCCCCAGGGCCTCTGGAAGGAACCAATCATGTGGATACCTTGATGTCAGACTTCTAGTTTCTAGAACTGTAAGAGAATAAGTACCTACTATTTTTAACTAACCGGTATGTGATACTTTGTATGGCATCTCTAGGAAGCTAATAATAGGAGAGATACATACTTTTGGTGGAATTGCAAGGACCTTCACTTTTAATGTCAGATTCACTATACTTACTTCTCAGAGGAAAGGCCTTATTTACTTTTCTTACTCCTCTATGTCATTTTTTTCTACTTATTAAAAAAAGCACAGAGAAAGTATATAAAACTGTGATAGTGTTGAATATACATAGTCCTATCATGGTATTTTATTGAGTCAAATTTTTTCTTAATTGTTTTTTATTTACTCTGGAGAGCTTTCTAACATTATTTGATAAATTATTGCTCTTTGTGAAAAGACTTACTAGAGTTCTTCAAATTTCTGTTTTTAACACAATAATTTTGGTAAGAAGAAAATAAAAACCATATATTATTTTGCTCTTTACATCATAAAAATATAGTAAAAGCACTGAGCCAGAATTCATCTAACCTACACTTTAGTAAAATAATGAAGATGTTAGAAATTTAGCAAAAACAAACAAATAAAAAACAAAAACACACCAAGAATGTCTCATTGAGACAGTAAGTATTTAATGCAATCATAAAATATAAAGTGATAGTTGTGATTATTTAATCCACTAAATTTGGTATGCCCAGTGAAAATGATATTTGTAGGAAGGTAGGTGACATAAAAATACATGTTGTTCTTACTGAAATTCATAAAGTAGAAATATGAGAAATCACCTTTTTTCTTTTACATGTTTTTTTTTCTTTATAGGTCTACATGCCTTAAATTTATACCCTGGGAACTTAATTACACTATTTTTTTCCCTTTTGTTTTAAGATTTGTATCAGGAAAACTTTACATTCACCTATGAGTAACAACCCCAACATAAGCTTTCTAGCTAGCAGAGAACTTGGAAAAAACAGAAACTTGGTGTCACTTTGTAAAGTTTTTCAAATTAATTAGAAAAGAAACAGGTTTCTTTCTATAGTCACTCCACAGAAAAATTACCATTAATCTGTAAAAAAATATTTTTAAGAAACAAATAGAAAACTACAAGTATTAAATATTTTAGAAACATATTTTTACAAAAAATATATGTTAAACTGGAACCAATGCATTTCCATTCCTTTATATGCCTAAGTAAAAATATTTATAATAATAACAGATGAAAAATGTATTTATAAAGAAACATAAATCCAGCCATGACTGGTGTGGCTTAGTTGGTTGGGCATCATCCCGCAAAGAAAAAGTTTGCGAGTTTGATTACCTGTCATAGCACATGCCTGGATTACAGGTTTGTTGTGCATATGGAAGGAAACTGATCAGAGTTTCTCTCCCTCTCTTTCTCCCATCCTTCCTCCTCTCTAAAAGTGAATAAACAAAAAGAGAGAGAGAGCTCTGGGTGGTGTTGCTCAGTGGATTGAGTGCCAGCCTGTGAACCAGAAGGTCACTAGTTCGGTTCCCAGTCAGGGGACATGCCTGGGTTGAGGGCCAGGACCCCAGCTGGGGGCATGCAAGAGGCAATCTACTGATGTTTCTCTCACACATTGATGTTTCTTTCCTTCTCTTTCTCCCTCCCTTCCCCTCTCTAAAAATAAATAAATAAAATCTTTTTAAAAAGAAAGAAACAAACAAATTCCAGTTGCGAAACTTCCAACCAATTAATATTCAGTGTTATTTTTCTTCAACTCTGCTCTGAAGTGGAATAAAAATATTAAATATTTTTGTCACTTTTAAATTTCAAGTGGAATGTGTGATCTAGTTCCACAGACATATAATTTTAGAGAAGCAATATCATATTGAGCTTTTCTTTAAGCCTAAAGAACTTTAAAAGAAGTGGTTGGTTGGTTGGTTGGTTAGTTGGTTGACTGACTTGCTGGTTTTCACAAGTAATGATTTTAGGTCTTTTTGTTAACTGCAGTTACTGCTTTTAGGAGACATCTCATTTATTATAGCGTCACAAATGGGATAGTCCATGTAGTTAAGGGTTTCCAAGGCCATCCTCACTAAGTTATTTCTTTAAAAATATTAGTAAAATTGGTTTAAAACTGATTCTGGTGGTTACTTGTTAACATATGTGCAGAACAAGCAAGATCCACTAATTTTCTAGATCCACTAATCACCACCAGAACTTATCATAAACCATTTAATTAATCAGCAGTATGTATCCGACAGTAAACCAGAATCTAAAAGTAGCCAGTTAACAATATTCTCTTATGAGTTATCACACTTCTGGAACCAGCATTAAACCTCGCCTATCTCTGAAAGTTTACCAGTTGCAGAATATAAAAATAGTTCCTTGCTTTGCATGAGAAGACTGCGACAATGTTTTGACGATAATAGCAGGATATAGAAAATCTGTGTTAATTCTGGTTCCTTTTTTTACAATTCTCTTTTTTAAATTTTATTTTAATTGTTGTTCATATACAGTTTTCTGTCTTTTACTCCCATACTAGCCAAACCCCCCAGCCCCCCCACCTCCCTCCCATTCCCCCCCCCAGTTTTTGTCCATGTGTCCTTTATACTTGTTCCTGTAAACCCTTCCCCTTTTCCCCTGAAATTCCCTCCCCTCTCCCCTCTGGTCACTTTTTAAATAATTTTTCTTTCTTTCTTTTTTTTTCCCCCAGCACCAAACCAATTTTATTGGTAGTGACATGTCAGGGCTGAGAGAGAAGTTTCACAGGGGCTCTGGCTTGCTTGGGCCGAGCACAGCCGGCCACTTGTCTCATGGTCTGGCTTTGCGTGATGCCGGGGCTTTAGGCAGGTCGGCACGGACCCCTGACAGAGCACCAACAGGCTGGCCCAGGCAGGCGGCCCCTGGAACCTGACAGGCCCCAATGGGGTGCGGTTGGGGCAGATCACCCAGAACCGCTGCCGCCTGGCTTCCTGCAGCCTGGCTTCCTCCTTGTGCTCATTGTGTGTCCACTCGCCGCCTTTTCCTCAGCCTCTTACTCCTGGGCCAGTGACACAGGGAGGGGCGGCCCCGTAAATAATTTTCTTAAATAAATGTTTATTTTTAGAATATCAGCCGTATTATCCTTCACCTAAATATTTTCCTTTTGTTGTTTTCAAGAGTCCGTAATGACTATTTCATTTATGTAATCAGTAAAACTTCCCTTCATACTCACTTTCCCATATGGGGCTAGTTTCTATATTCATAACTTGCCAGACCAATCTATTTAGATAAGATCTTGCAATTAATTCTGTAAAAATGTTTTACTTTTCCAGAATGTCTTCATTACAAAATCAATTTGCATTTGCACATCCACTACCAAGTAGAAAAGAACACTTACATCCAAGAAAAATATATTTTTAATTTTTTTAATATTTTATTATTTTTATTTTTAGAGAGAGGGGAAAGGAGGGAGAGAGGGAGAGAAACATCAATGTGTGGTTACCTCTCATGCCCCTCTCACTGGGGACCTGGCCTGAAACCCAGGCATGTGCCCTGACTGGGAATAGAGCTGGCAACCCTTTGGTTCACAGGTAGACACTCACTCTACTGAGCCACACAAGCCAGGGCCCAGACAAATATTTTTGTCTAAATTTTTTGAGCACCTGTTCACTTGAATTGAATTTACTTTTCTATTTGATTCAGTAGAACATATTCAAATAGTTTATATTAGCCAAAATTTGCAAGAATTAATCTTTGAAATGAGGAGGGGAAAATCAGATTTGAAAATCAACCTCTTTCTGCTTAACTTCACATTCTTTGAAATGAATCTCAACTCTTTCTCTGAAAACATAGTCTTAAAAAGTATGAAGATATTCTCTTTGGGAAAGTCAATATTGAACTATTAATAAACTTATTCATCTATACTTTAGAAAAATAAAATAAAATTAGTATTTTTCTCAGTTGCCCTTGGAACTAGGCAAGAGAGATTCTTGGCCAGAGTCCTAGGCTTTAATAGTCCTATATATCATACACATAATTTATTAATGAACACTGATTCTGCCTCACAGAATTCAATACTCTATGCTGATAGCAAGACCTGTAACATTGAACACCAGCTGTCACAACTTTTTTCTGCTCAGGCTCCAGGAAAAAACTTACAAACATCTCTTGCCTCATGTCCTCCAAAACAAAAGATGATCACATTCAAATGCCAGTAGGTTAGTGGATTGTGTGGCTACCTCATAAGACATAGAAACTGAGAATGAGAGTCCTGGCCAATGTGGCTCCATTGGTTAGAGCAATGTCCAATAGCCAAAAGGTTGCTGGTTCAGTTGCCACTGAGGGCACATATCTGGGTTGCAGGTTCCATTCCTGGTCTGGGCGTGGGCCAGACACAAACAATACAGGTCCAGACACCATGCCCCTATGGGAGGCAACCAATTGATGCTTAACTCTCTTGTATAGATGTTTCTCTCTCCTTTCCTTTCTGTCTAAAAGCAATTAAAAAAATTTCCTTGGGTGAAGATTAAAAGAAAGAAAGAAAGAAAGAAACAAACAAACAAACAAACAAACAAACAAACTGAGAGAGGAGGATGTGACAGAAGTGCTTAGGTAGGAGAAAGACAATATGATTACTACTTATCTCCTTCCTGTGAGCACGAATGCCATAATACTTACATAGCAAAGAATTTCCCATTAGTACATAGAACCCCAGCAGTTGCAAAAGACAGCCGAGACAAATTTATTATATTAAACAATTCTTACTAACAATTTGTTTAATTGTTCTTATTAAACAATTTGTACATATGTAGATCTAGACTAAAATAATTTTGATACTTTACTTTGGTACTTGATGTGTATTCCAATGCTGCAGTTGGAAAGTTTTATTTTATGGAAATATTTAATAGGATGTAATTAAATGTTCAAAAGCATTATTTTCAGCTTTATTAAAATAGTTTGAGCTAAATTTTTTGTTATTCATTAAAATTATAATTCACATTTTAATTTTCGTCCAGAAAGCACAGAGTGCCAATCAAGATGAACCCAAAGAGACCCACACCAAGTCACATCATAATTAAAATGCCAAAGTATAAGGAAAATGAGAATGTTAAAACAGAAAGAGAAAAAGTTACCTACAAGAGAGAGCCCAATAAATGGAACACGCTCTTTACCTTTAGGTCTTAGAATCCTAATGATCCTTTTGCACTACAAATTTCTGTAACTGATGATTTTGCCTATTGAAGTCCTCAGCAAAGGAGGCAGTCTCTCCTTGAGATCCCCTTAGGGTTCTGGAGTCATTGTTGCCTTGACACAGGTACTAAATGTGGAATTTACACAACTATTAACACACAATTGGGCTTTGTTTGAAACCAAACACCTTATCCAGAGAGGACTCATAAAGATCCATTTTGGGATGGGTCAACTCAGAGACCATGACTAACAAAGTAAGGCATGCTAACAGGTCTCATCTGTAAAATGGAAATGGTATATTTATCCTGGCCTCAGCAGCATCCTAGCTTTACATGAAAAAGTGACAGCTGTACCTGTGAAGGACATTTCATTCCCACTCCACTGCCTGAAGTAAAGCTACCTGCTCAATGAACCCTGACGTCACTGAGATTCCCAGCATGACATGTCCTGGTTTACTGATGGCTCTGCTAAACTGAAACCTGATGATGTATTCAGCGGTTCTCTAGGTTCAACCTTAGAACCAGCTGTGCTGAACTGAAAAGGCTTGTGGTTTTTCTAAAACATGAGCAGATCTCAAACAGTTGCTATAACTCAGACAAATACTTCCCTTGAATAAACCTTGTTATGTTTTTACTGACCCTTGAGCTCTTGCAAAAGGCCTAAAGGAATAATCAGCAACATAGAAAACTACAGCCTGTCAGATTAAAGACACCTTTCTTTTGGATCAGGAAGCATGAAAACAAATTAGGGCTTCTAATTAAACTACCTGGGCCACTTGCAGAGAAGATTAATAAACAAAACTTTTTTAAAATTGGAGTTGTGAGGGCCTCTAGGGGGAGCTCTCACACCTAACCACTCATTATCAATCACCAAAACCAGGAAGAGGTTACTTTCAATCTTCAACAGAAAGATGTCTTTCTACTCCAGTATTCCAACAGGAAGAAAAAGTCTTCTTACCTGGCAACCAATAAGCCGGTGAAAGACTGTTACAACTCAGCCAATGAAAGGTCACTACACTTAAAACTCCGAGTTTCCCCCAACGGATATTTACAGCAGCCCCTCTGAAGCCCTGAACCCCTCTTTCCTCTATAAAAGAATATTCTTTTCCCGTATGCTTTGGACTTGCAGCATGTTTTGCAAGTAGACCACATGTCCAAAGTTGCAATTTTATTTTGTTCCCTAATAAACTTATTTTCCTGGAGGACTCTCGGCTGTCTATTTATTTAATGTTAACATTACCGTGATAAGAATATATTCTCTGATGAGACTGACTGTCATCACACTACCAACTGAGCCTGCACTGCTCAGATTGCCACAATCATCCTGGGTATTCATCACCACATCAGATATGACAATCTATCCCCCATCGTAATGGGCACAAGAGAAAGAATTCTACATTCCTGATGCAGAGAGTATCACCACAAGCCAACTCTTGTAAAAAGTTGGCCTGTTGTCTTCAGGTGAGAGGAACCAAAATCCATGGGACTTGGTCCCTACCCATACTTACAGAGTCATTGCAGTATCCCCTTGACTCCCTAATCGAGGTTACTAATGGTGCCTCAGCTGTCAGCACATTTTCAGATAATGGAATTGCTGTCCCTGTCCTGACAACTGACTTTGGTCACACCATTGTGGCACTTGAAATTAACCTCTACTATGTGTTTGACTTGCTAGACCACATGCAGTCTGACAATGACCACATGCAGTCCTTTGATCATAAAAATCACTCAACAATCTTAACAATGCTGTGATGGGGGTTGGATGGATTCCATACTGTCTACCATCCCCAGGCACCTATTATTATTTGAGCATCAAAAAGCCCTCCTAAAAATCCACTCAAGAGGATTTCTGATTCTACTTCTCTCACTTCCTCTTGATCTGCACACCTGAGTAAGGCAGATTGGTCACCGAAGAGTATCTAACAATCAGGATGAAAGTGCAAGGGGAAGTTACATAGACCTGTTTTGAAAATTTGGGATTCCAACCTACCTCAGCATTATGCTTTTTCCCCTTAATAGCAACCCCAGGCTTGATGAGTGAGTACATTCTCTGAGTGGCAACTGAATGAAGCAAAAGGGTCTTAGAGGATTCTTATGGAAATTTGGTCTAGCCCTGTGGATTTTCTTGTTGAATTTACATGGTTTTAGAACATAAGAGTGAAGAGTATTTGGTTGAGCACACTGCAAAACAAGTCCCCTACACTGAACCACATGGCCAAAGTAGGGGATATTCTGGATCTCTTAAGATTTTATAAAAATGTCCTTATTCCTCTCGCATGTGGTTTTTCTGGATGAGAAGTTTAGATCACAGAGGATGATGGTTAGGAAAAGGAGACATTATAGGTACTGCAATAAGTCAGTCAGATTTTGTAGTAGAGCAACAACCCTGCTACCTTAAGAGGGAATACTTTAAACCCAGGAGGTATGAGAGAAATGGGGATCATAATGATCATTTGCATTTCAGAATTGCCCTGGAAGCCCTCTCTGGGAAAAAAAAAAAATGCCTTGCCATAACTCTCCAAGATATTTGCAAGCAACTCGAATTTAACTGCTAAGTTTCCTATTCCTGCCAGGAGGTTCTGATGATGATTTGATCATGATTTCTTTACCTCTCCAAGAAGTCTTTTTGTAAATAGAAGGGGAAGGCCCCATCTTCTGCATAAAACACTTGTCAATACTTATGGATATTTTTTCTGACTTTATTCTTGCAGTTGTTGTTATGATGCTCCACAGGACATACAAATATCCCCAGCTACATGCATGGGAGAACCAGACAGTTCAGCCAAACTACCTCTCGACGGTCTCTCCAAAAACAAAAAATTAGACTCAACAATTCAGACTGAACTGGGAACTACACCAGCTGGCTAGGAGATGCTTTGGGAGCCATGGTCAACTTGTGTCTCCTAACCAAACTCAGTCCTTCATGGGGGATTCTTACAATTGTAAACAGTTTCTTTCCAAGATGCATGTGTACTATTGTGTACATTTCTTCAGAAGCTACCATTAACTTTTCCCCCTCTCCCAGGCATGTAAGAGAACTCAACCTATAATTAACTTAGTCCTCAGATGACTGTGGGGATCTCTTCAAAATGGCTACCCTCAATCCTTAAGGGAGCTTCCCAGGGATAACTGAGTCATGATTTATGAGCACTGAGTGGACAGTTTTACCAACAATGGGAGTCATTCTGTTATAGAACAAATCCGTGGTAGGGGACAAGATACTGTTACCAAATGGACACCCCCTCTCCTGGGGTCCCTCTGTACTAGATTCACCTTGCCTGCCCCCCTTAGGAATTATGGCTCTCAATGCTAGAATTTGGTAAAAAAAAAGAAAGGAACTATTTATTCAAAAGTTATACAGATTTAGAGGAATGTGGAATGTTGCTGTTAAAATCAGAAAGCCCCTTAAAACACCCACAAACACATACAGTCCTTCTTTCCCCACTTTGCACAGCCAGGGGTACCATATCTCAGGGGAAAAAAATAGAAGTCCATGGTGCGGCTAGCTTCCAGTTCTTCCCAATAGTCCGTGCTCAGCTGGCAGGTCTCCCTCAGTTCCCAGCACTATCAGCTATATTGCCAGGATCTCCAGTTCTTAATTCAAACCTGCGTGGCACCTTCTCCTTGCCCACCAGCAAGAGTCCTTTCATCCCCTCCCTTCCTGCAGCATTTCTCCGTCATTCTTCCTTACTGCTAAGAGAGCTCTGCATCATTGCTACATCTTGCTTTCCTGTTTCCTAAACCATGCAGTTAGCCCCCAAAACCATGTGGTTCCAACCCCCAAGGCTGCTGAATCTTGATATACAACCCCATTTCCAACTCCTCCCACAATTGGCTACACCTGCCAGCATTCCCATATTTTCCCAGCCTTTCTTGGCTGCCATAGTTAGTCCAGGCAAGTGTAGCCCAGTGGCTTGGAGCAAACCATCTCCAAGCTCTCATGCAAGCACTGTAACCAGGGGGAGCTGCCTCCCAATTACATAATGTGTCAAAGTCACTCCCATCTCCCCAGCTCAAAGCACAGCCACAGCTATTTAATATATCTATGAAGCTAACCAGCTGTTACATATATGTGAAATAACCATTTTTATATGCCAGAGATGAAGCTGGCCAACTGTTGATATGTAAAATAACTCTCCATGGCCCTGCTCTATGTGTCCCATCCCCCAACCCAGACGTATGAGGGTAAGAATATCCTATATGTTTATATTTCTTGCACACCCCAAGTTCTGGACCCCATTACAAATTTCTCTTTGGGGGGTCCTGGCTGTACCCCATTACAATTCCATCAGAAAAGGTGGCACAAATTTGTAAAATCAAACTACTGTGTTTTGGATTGTTTGTATCTCTGAATAATGAGTCAATAAGTTCCAACAGAAGTAACCATTGATTGTGTCCTTTCAGGAATATAATCTCGTCAATCTGAAAGTGTCTCTCAGAAAGACATGGGTTCAAATTCCAGATGTACCACTTAGGAATGAAATGACCTTCAGAAAATCAAAACACTTCAGTACTATTTTTTTAATCTCTAAAAATGTGGATAATGTTATCCAAATCAACAAATTATGTGAACTTGTCTGGCACAGTTACAGGCATATAATAGAGGCTTAAATAAATGAAGATGTATTCTTTTCCTTGCTTCACTAAAACTCTTTAATGGTACCACTGAATTATTTTTTATTTTTATTTAGTCATTTATTATTCAAGACTTTAAGCTACTACTGACTATCTTTACAAGAAAATAAAATAAAATTTTGCCTACACTGTGTGATATGTTGAAAATAAATTAGACTTTGAATCTACAAATATACATACAAATTGTGGTCCATCACTCTTCATCGGTGTAAGCATAAGCAAGTTACTTAAATTCCTGGACCTAAAAAGAAATTAGGGTTTGAACTAAATTATCATTACTTTGCTATAAATTTCTAAAAGAATAAATGTCTTTTGAGTACTGTGTGAGATTATTAAAGTATTTTTTAAAGAATTCAGAGTCTTTTTTTTTTTTAAAGAATTTGGAAGTGTCATCTTTTATTAGTCAAAATACAGTTAATCATTTCTTGGTAAATCAGGGTTGCCTTTACAATCATTAAATATCATAATGTGCTGTAATAATGAATAGTCTTAAAATATTCATGGCTCATAATTTTTAGATTTAGACCTTCAGATATATGGCAACATGCTTCCAAAATTGAGAAATCTAAGCAATCTATTTTTAAAAACAAAGTTGGAAAAACTGTTGGTCAGATTTTGTTTTTCTTTACAACTGAAAAATAAACAAGACAAGGAATATGTTTCTTTTAGGCAAAAGTTTCTATCTAAATATATATTCAGTCAGATCACCTACATTATTAAATTTATTTATAGAAGCAAACTATATTCCACATTATTATTAAACACTAAACTTGGTGTTTTAAGTGTATACAAAAAACAGTGGGACTTGTTGACAGAGCTCTAAGACATCAGCACTGTGCCAGATTGGAAGGTGTTAGGTCCCTGTCGGTGAAGTGAATGTTCTCTAAGCACCATTCCAGCTCACTGCCAGCTCAGCCCCACGCACAGCTTGTCACAAACCAGTTCCTCCAAGTATAAAGCGTATTCTGTCAGTTCCTTTCAATTACATAGACAAGGAACGAAATTATTGTCTAGGGGCTGTGTTAGAGCTTGAGGGGGAAAAAGATGGTTCTTGTAAGCTACATTATTTGAGCCCATTATCTTGCTGTTTACTTATTTGTTATTCAGATTCATTCAAAAGCAGATAATCATGTTTCTTAAAACAAAACATCTACGTAAATGCCATGAGTGTGACATTTGAGAGACTGTCTAGAATAGCAAATCTTTTGCAGAGACAATGACCTAACCTCTGCCTTAAGTCTTATTTCAAGGGCGTGTTGATATAAATAAACCTTGAAATGTTAAAGGGAAATGGACTTGGTTGCTAAACAGGAGAGGCAATGATTTGAATTATGCTTCCTACATCAAGAAACCAGCACAGGGAAAATTGTTTTTAGATGTAAAATTTAAATGTTGTAAATGGGTAGTAATACTATCTTATTAAACATCTGAGACAAGATTGGTGCTCATTTATCATCTCTCTTCATGCAATATGTTACACAGATAATGCATTCAGTTGCTCATGCCACCTCAGTCAGTTAGGGATGGTCACTGACGGAATCATCTGTTTGAGTAGTTTATTTGGTCTTCTTCACTCAGAATTATAATTGTGTTTTCCCAGCTCTTCAACTGTACGTAATAAAAATATTTTTCTAATGCAAAGCAGTAAAATTATTTGTCCATTCTTTCATTATAGCTATAAAGAGTACCCAATTTGATTCCAGAAAGGTATTTCTCATAATTTTGCTGAAAAATGTCCATCTAAAATATTAAAGCTGGCAGGTAGTCAAAAGCATTTTTAAAAGAACTTACAAATTTTTATCCTTTTGGTTTAATATGTGTACCTTCACTGAAGGACTTTGAGGACTGACTGTGTGCCAGCTGGGTTTGTAGTGGTGGTTTTGCTTGTGTGGCATAGAAACTGCATTTCAGTAAGCAGCAGAACATTAAGAACCTGAAGGAACTACTCTAGATTTCCTGTTATTATATTTCCAAAATTCTAAAATCCTCTGGAAAATGGATACATTACTTTCTAAAGTATTCTCTTAATATAAATAGTTGAAAGGGTTTTGGTGAATTAAGGAAGTTGTTGACAGGGGAATTACTACATTTCTTCATTTTAAACTCAAACCACTACACCGCAGTTCCAGCTACTTTCTTCCCTTGTACTTGGAGGACGTTTCTGAAAACTTATACCTTTCCATAGTTTACATTCTCTGCAGAAAGACTACTTTGCCTTCACTATCCCTTCATAGATTCTTGTTTGTCAAGTACAAGCATGAGAGCTATTTCTAAGGATGACTCAATGAGAGCTAATGACTTATTTGTATTAGGGGCAAAGGAGATGATGGCGTTTAGATAACAAGAATCTGAAGACTTTGGTTACCAGCAAAAATAAAGGTAAGATATTTATTTATTTTTATAAGTATGAATCATCTTCTGCACAGTTCCCTTACTGAAAAGTTTGCTGCCACCTTGGGTTCTGAGGTTTCGGTTACTTTCCCTAAACAATCAAAAAACAGAGTGAGAAACCAGAACTTAATTATCTAATCCAAGTTACCATCTATTAGAATGCTCTTTGACTTTATTTGCCAAAGTAGTTAAGTTTTTTTTTTCTCTCTGTGGTGCCTTACCTGAAAGCAGACCTTTTCTTCCAGATCTTGACTTCATACTTGAAACTGAGAACTTGAATGCTTTTCACTGGAAAACATTCTCCTTTGAAATGTGCTTATGTCAAAAATGTTGGAGAAAATGGCATTCTTGTCCTTGATTCTAGGGAGCCCTATCCAATATCATGTCAGGCATTGTACTAGCAATGGGAATTTCAAGGCAACTGAGAAAACCTCTCTGCCCCAAAAGGTTTAAAATTTAAGTGTGCTAATGAATAAATAAATACCATACAATACGAGAAGTTCATGGTGAAAGAACAGGGAGAAGTTCACAAGGAATTCTCAAATTCCACCTAGGGAATGAAACTAATGGCTTTGTGGAGGTGATAACTTTACTTATTATTGAACCAGAAATAGGAATTTGCATTTCATTCAGAGACAGCAGGTGAGTACAGATGCAGCAAATAGACTGATATGCTAAGGGAATGGCAAGCAGATTAGTATGTATAAAAGGAGAGTGCAAACAAGTCTACTACAAGAGATAAAAATGAATAAGCAGGTAGGATTCACTTTACAGAAGACCTATGATATCTCTAGGGGTACTGTGGTTGCCTGTCCTATACTGAATACCCCATCCTCATGGTGTGGCAGCCATGCAGTTTTGTAACAGGGGAGATCCGGACGGAGCTCTGGGCAGAGGGAGGGAACTTCAAGGCAGGAGAAAGCCTGTGCCCCTCCCGCGGAAATGAAGGACAGGTGGCAGGAAATCCCAAAATGGCAGATTGAAACTTCAGCTGGCAAGTGCCTCCGTTCTCCCCGGGTTAGGGAAACAGAACAGCACAGATTCGTTGCCCTGGGCAGAGATGCTGTGCCCTTGTGTTTAGCTAGAAAACCCTCCTACCCGATTCCATATCATGGCAGCTGGAGGAGGGGTAGAGATGTTGTGTAGGCTGACAGGTGCCAGTGTAGCCACAGGACTGACTAGAAAAACAGGACGCTCAGGCCTATGCACAGGATTTTAGGGCAGCAGATTTACTTCAAGAGTGCAGAATCTTAGCCCTTTTGCATTCCCCTCACTCGCCCAGTGGGGAGCCAGCGCACAGAGGCTGAGTCCTGCACACAGGATGCGCACCTTGCCAGGGGTGGCCCGTGGGATGCTGTGGCTCTGCACCACACAGCATGGATCCCAGATTGCTCCCATTCTCTCAGTCTGAGCACACAGATGTGCAGGCCAGGTCTTCCTTGGCCCAGGGGGTGCCAGCAGCCTTGGACTCAGGCCCCCACAGGCGAGCCCCTTCCACTACTGGCTGCAGTGATCTGGCTTCCTGTCCTGGTTGGGAGGCAGAGGAAACTATGGTGAAGCATTGGCAATGCCAAGCCTACAAGTGTGCACTCCCAGGAGAAAGAGCTGGAGAAGCAGAGACCTGTTGCCCAACAGCCTTGGGCCCCAGCAAGACAATCAATAATGGAGCAGGGCATCTGGACACTGACTCTGGTACTGGGGGCGGGGGCTTCTTTCTGTGTTTTGCAGAAAAGATTGCCTTGGAGCTGGGAAGTCCCTAGCTCCCTGAAATTTGGCAACATTTTAATCAAAACCTTTCTTTCTTTTCCACCAGCCTTTCTGTTATGCCTGCGTATGGCAGCAGGGGGCCAAATCCCACTTTGTTCAGTAACAGTTTGAGTGGGATTTGCTTCACTCCAAGTTCAGCGGTGGGCCATGATTGATCTCAAGCATTAAGGTAATCTCACTCCCCTTCCCACAAGTGATTGAATCATTGGGCAACACTAATCAAGCCCTGAATTAGTCGATGCATTGCAATTCTTTACCCAAAGGGATTTGTTCAAAAAAGGTCCAATCAGCATGAAACTAAGGTCTTTTTTATATGGTTGTAGGAATTGACTGGGACTGACCCACATCTGAAAAAGGAAACAACTTGTACTATTTTCAGGTGGAGTTAATTGAGTGGAAGGGAAAGTCATAAAAAATGCAGGAAAAACGTGCATGAGGCCCACCCTGCATTTTATGATCCAGTCAAATGACTTTACCATTTAGATACAGTGCTAAATTTTCTGATTCAGCACCCTATCAGAGCCACTGAAACATTTTAGTTAGGAATAAATTATTACCAATTTTATGTTTTAGAAAGACCATTCAAACCATAGATATAAAAAGAATTTGAAAGCATAAGACTGAGGTCAGAGGACTCTGTTAAAAACCTACTTCACTGGCCCACATCAGAGATGATGCAGGCCTACTATAGCAGTGGTGATGGGGTCAAGAGTCAAATGTCTGACATTAATAAGAAGAAAAGACCTCTAAGACTTAGTGATTTGGGGTCTGGGACAGAGGGGTCAAGAAAGAAGAGCATTATTACACAGTTCCCACAGTTTTTCTGGGTTTGGGATACACTGTCATTCATTAGACAGGAAATTTTTGAAGTGGAATAATTTTTCAAGATGATTTGGCTATGTTAGCCAAGATATGAAAGCAACCCAAGTGTCCCTTAATAGAAAGGAGGATAAAAAAGTTATGGTGCTTGGCCGTAAAAAAAAAAAAAGAATAAAATCTTATCATTTGTAACAATATTAATGGGCCTTAATATTGACCTTGTTTTGATACTAATTAGTGTAATACTGGGTATCATACTAAGTAAATAAGTCAGTCAGAGAAAGACAAATATCATACAATTTCACTTATATGTGGAATCTAAAGAACAAAATAAATGAACAAACAAATTTAAAAAACAACATTAAAAGATTCATAGAGAACAGACTGATGGTTGGTTGCCAAAGGGGAGGGAGTTAGGGGACTAGGTAAAAAAGGTGAAGGAATTAAGAAGTAAAAACTGGTATTTACAAAATAGTCACAGGGGTGTAAAATACAGCATAGTGAATATAGTCAATATTATTCTGATAACTCTGTATGGTGCCAGGTGGATACTGAAAATATTGCAGGGAGTACATTGTAAAGTATATGATTGTCTAACCACTATGCTGTACACCTGAAACTAATACAAAATAATATTGAATGTAAAAAAATTCTCTGGGTTGATTTTGAAGCAACTGTAAGAAGTATAAAAGTAAGCAGTAGATATACTATACAATATAAATTTGAGAACTATAAATACCTACCAGGATATATATTGAGTGAGAAGAAAAATGATAAAGGACAAAATTTAGAAAGAAGATTAATATGTAATGTGAAGTCAGAAGAAAAAGGTCTACTAAAGGAAGTACAGAAAATGCCCAGGAAAAGAATAGAAAAACTGAGAGGAGGAAAAGAACAACTGGAAAAAAAGGAAGGGAATGTTGAAAATACCACAGGAAGTAAGAAAAGAAGTCACTCATTCATTCACAATGTGTATCACCCTCTCGGTGTGTGCCAGGCACTGGTTGGAGTGCACACACAATACAACAGGCACACTGTGCACCCTCTCATGGAGCTTACAGTGTTTTTGAGCTGTTTCTCACCTGAGACAAAGCAATGTCAGTACAGCGACCGGGTCAAAATCCAAACTACAGATGTGGAAAAGTGAGCAGAATGAAAGAAAGACAACCTCAATTGTAGGTGCAAATGTTGAACAGCGCGGCCCTGAAGCATGGATGAGAAAGAGCAAACAGTTCGGGAATGGCCCATCACAAGCCATCTTTGGTTATTAGGATGAGCATACTTAGGTTATGGGACAAACACACACTAGAAGGAAACATTTAAATAAGAAAGGAAACAACAGTTATTGCTGGGAAGGTCCTAGAAGAGGTGGAATGAGTTTAAATCAAGAACACAAATGAAGAAGTAAACCTTGAATAAGAAACAGGATGTGAAAGCAAGAAGCAGTTGGTCACCTGTGACATCCTCCTAGTGATGGGCTCTGCCCTGTGGTCTGCACAGCATGCACGTACATCTACTTGATTGTTGTGGTTGTTCTTAAGTGTTTTTTTCCCCAATGAACAGTGAGCTCTGTGGAACCAGCACCGGTGTTTATCAAGTTTCCCCAATAGTGAGAGTAGCACCTGGAACTTAGCACATGCTTAGCAAATATGTGCTAATATCAAAACGCTCTCAGAGCAGGATTGAGTATTCCTGACTTAAAGGACTATGTTCTAAATGTAAAGGAATTCCCAAGGAACTTCAGTTAGTTCTCATTGTATTCCCGTGAGACCTCGGGAGTCAGCGACAGGAATAAAACAAAACACTTCAAAGTTAAAATGGGGTTTTCTTTCTAGTCATCTGATTTTCTTACCAGCTTAGCTATAAATAATACATACAAACACTTCTATGTGCTTTCGACCTGCTCCTATTGTCCTCTATCTTCACTGGACAAAGGCCCTCCAAATGGGAATGGCTTGTTTGCTGTTAACTCTTTCAAAAACGTGAAAAATGTTCATGTTGTGAGATAAAATTAACACTGCTACTTACTCTTATAAACCACTAGTGTCTCTGGAGCATAAATAAATATAAAAATCTAGAGTCCTTTGAATTGATAATAAAATTGTAACTGTTTTTAGTTAAAAACAAGTTTCCTTAATGACTCACACAGTCAGTATTATGTGTGAAGGGATGGCATTTAAAACACAGTTTGGGTCTTCCCCTTCATGCAATAAAATACACAATAGCAATCACAATTTTTGCTTTGTCTCTCTTTTTTAAAATTTTATTTTCACTATTTTATTTTTGGCTTATGAAACCTATTTTATTTACAGTATAAATTTCTCTTTTTACTTTATTTTTATTGTCTACACAATTACAAATGTCTCTCTTTCCCCCTCCTTTGCCCACCTCCCCCCCCACCCTTGGACCCCCTTTCCCTCTGGCCATCACCACACTGTTGCCTGTGTCATTAGGTTATGAATATATGTTTTTGTCCTGTCTGTTTCTTTCCAAAACATCTCATTATATAAATAAAAGACTATTGTTTATGACCCAGTGGGCAAGAATAAAATGCCCTACTTTTGAAAATCCTATTTCAGAGAGACCTTGAATACCTTCAAAGTTCAAGTAACTGAACTTTCTTCATCCTTAGTTAATAAACTTGTTTTTAGTTCTGTAGGAGGAGACAACAGGAAATAAAACATGAATGTATAGTCACTACCATGGACTTCTACAGAAGAAATTACACTCTTTGTTAAGAATAAATTTTTGACATTTTTTACCACACTTAAAATCCAATTACAACCAAGAATTAATGTGATAATGATTTCTAAGCTCTTACCAATGACACACTTAGTTTACATGGCTCTTGGGAATTTGCTCTGAAAGTGTTGACCTTAATTTATGTTACTGTGTTCCATCCCTATTGATCTTTTTGAATATGAGTATCCATTAGGAATTTGTTCCACTAAGTGACAGAAAACTTAATTCATAATGACTCACACTAATGGGGTTGTTGTTTCACATAATAACAATGAAAGTAGGAGGTACCTGTAGCTCGATCAGCTGCTCAATAACATTTTCAGGGAATTGCTCCATCTCTCTGCTGCCCCATCTTTAGTGTTTTTCACATGAATACCAGTTTATTATCACAATGTGTCTGGTGCAGGTCCGGATACCTTCCTGTTTTCCGGGCAGAAAAAAAGGCAGGGGGAACAAAAGATGCTGACCACCACTGTTCCCTATTTCAAGAAAAAAGAAGCCTTTGCAGCCTCCATTTACTATCATTTTGGTCTCATTGACCACTCTGAGGTACAAAAGATAGCAGGAAAGCAGAGAACTAGATTCTAGAAACTGGATTAAACCAAACATTATTCATTGTCCAGGGCTGTGCTCTTTGTTGTCCCAAACTAAATAAGAGAACACTAATAGAAAAAAGAGGAAGGAAATAGATTTTGGGTAGAAAACTACTAATGTCTGACCCAGTACATAATAAACTCTCTAGTATCTAGAATGTTTGAAGAATACAATTTTACTTTTTCTAGTTAAAAAAAGAGTGTGGGTAGTAACAACTCTGCTCTAAGCTCCTCAGGAGCAAGGGCTGTGATTTCCTCATTACTTTGTTAAAAAAAAACAGGCACAATAACTGTCATATGGCAGATATCCAATAAACAAACATTTGTGGGTGAATGAGTGAATGAGTACATATATAAATACTGACTTTCTAAAATTTTAATGCCATAACATTATTCGGTACTAAAATTATGTTGAATACTTGTGAAATATTGTGTAGTTGTGATCCTCTTACATTTAAATTTTTTTTATTCAATTTAGTTTCCTCAGCTTTATTGAGGTGTAATTGATATATAGCATTGTATAAGTTTAAGGTGTGCAACATGTTAGTTTAATGCACTTACTGGTACATATGACAAAATGATTACTACCATAGTGTTAGCTTACACCTCCAGGATATCACATCACTACCACGTCCTCTTGGTGGTAAGAATACTTAAGATCTACTTTCTTAGCAACTTTCGAGTATATACTAACTATTATTAACCATAATTACTGTGTTTTATATTAGAGCTCTAGAAGTTACTAATCTTACAATAAACTCATTCAGAAATTTGTACTCTTGGACTAACATCTCCTCATTTCTCCCATCCCTAGCCCCTGATAACTATTCTAGTCTTTGCCTCTATTAGTTCAGATTTTTAAGATTCCACATATAAGTGATATCATATAGTATTTATCTTTCACTGTCTGATTTATTTCACTTAACATAAGGCCCTGCCCTCAAGTTCTACCTGTGCTGTTGCAAATGAAGGGATTTTTTTAATGGCAGAATAATAAGCCATTGTGTATATGGACAGCACCACAATTCCTTTACCTATTCATTAATCCACAGACAGTTTGGTTGTTATTGTATCCTATCTTGTGAATAATATTGCAATGAACATAGGAGTGCAGATACCTCTCTGAGGTCCTAATTTTCATTTCCTTTAAATACATACCCGGATGTGTAACTGCTGAATCATATGGCAGTCTATGTTTAATTTTTGAGGAACCTCCATGTCATTTTTTAAAGCGGCTGCACCAATGTACATTTCCACCAACAGCACACAAGGGTTTCCTTTTCTCATTGTTCTCACCAGCACTTTTTAATCTCTCGTCTTTTTTAATGATAAACATTCTAACAGGTGTGAGGTGATATATAATTGTGGTTTTAATTTGCATTACACTGATGATTAGTGATGTTGAGCACCTTTTCATGTACCTGTTGGCCACTTGGATGTCTTTTTTGGAAAAAAATGTTTATTCAATTTCTATGCCTATTTTTAAATCAGATTGTTTGGGGTTTTTTTTGGTTTTTGTTTTCATTTTTTTTTGCTATTGAGTGATGTGAGTTCTTTAAATGTTTTGGATATTAATCTTTTATCAGATGTATAATTTGCAAATATTTTTTACCATGCTGTAGGCTTCTTTTCATTTTCTTGATGGTTTCCATTGCTGTTCAGAAGCTTTTTCAGTTTGATGTAGTCCTGCTTGCTTATTTTTGTTTTTTTCACTTGTTATTGGTGTCAAATCCAAAAATAATTGCCAAGTCCCGTGTAAAGAAACCTAGTCTCTGTTTTCTTCTAGAAGTTTTATGGTTTCAGGTCATACATTTAAATCTTTAATACATTTTGAGTTGATTTTTATGAATAGTATAAGACAGAGGTCCAGTTTTTTAAATTTAATCTTTGTAGTATTTTTCCATTAGCATTTAGTCCCCTTATACTCCCTCCCCCCATGAATCATCACACTGTTCTTTATGTCCACAAGTACAGTTTCCATTTTACTCAGTGCCTCCATCCCCTTATATTTCCCCTGCCGCAGCTGTCATCCTGCCCTCCATCTATGAGTCTGTCTCCATTTTCCTTGTTAGTTCACTTTGTTCATTAGATTCCACATATGAGTGAAATCATATGGTATTTGTTTTTCTCTGACTGGGTTATTTCACTTGGCATAAGGTTCTCCAGGTCCATCCATACTGTCTCAAAAGGTAAAAGTTTCTTCTTTTTTATGACCAAGTAGTATTCCATTACGTAAATGTTCCACAGTTGTTTTATCTACTCATTTATTGATGGACACTTGGGCTGCTTCCATATTTTGGTGATTGTAAGTAATACTGCAATGAACATAGAGGTGCTCATGTTCTTTCTA